>SJYC01067891.1:0-83094 GCA_006408675.1 Madoqua kirkii
CCTCTTTCTAGTTTTCTCCGCCCCCCGGGCTTGCCCTCTGTAAACTGGGCGAGCCAGGGGTGCTGTTTGCTCTACCTAAAGTCCTCACTCTGGTCCTCGGACCTTCCTTTGTTCTATTTTCACAGGCTTTTCCTCTCCTTGTCTTTTAGCCACCACCATTCTGGACTCCTTTTTCCTATTCTAACTGCCTAACACTCCCCCCTCAAGAGATGGGAGGCCCAATTCTTTGGAAATAGGGGCATCACGGTCTTTCTGGCTACTCCCTGCTAAACTGGGACGGGGAGGGGCATTGGGCCTCCCCTGCTTGCTAGTGTCAGGCCTGAGAGCCCTTATAGCGGTGTCCATCTAAGGGTGGGTGATATTTTCCGTGGTCGGCTGTAGTTTTATATATTTGAGCTGGCACTGCATATGTAGCTTGTTGACCTGGGCAGAGACAAAATGGGTTAGACAGTTGATAATACATGGAGCAATCATAAGCAGCATCAGTATGGCACAACAAGGACTAGCAGGAGCATTAGCCAACTCCAAATTCCCATCGCCAGGATGGCTCAAGTCCCTCCTTGTCCAGTGATCAGAAGATCTGGCTCCTGTTTGTTTTGGAGTACAACCGCTGCCAAGCTATGTTGGCTCTTCAGAGCTGTCCTGAGAAATGTTATCCTCAGAAACCAGGTTTTGGGGGTGTTCATTAGAATGGTGCTCATCTGCAGTCCAGAATAGGTGTCTGAGCTCTCCCAGGGGCTCACAGGTGTATTGATTTTGGGGGTGCTCATTAGAATGGCGCTCATCTGCAGTCCTGAGTAGGCGTCCGAGCTCTCCCAGGGGCTCACAGGTGTATGGAGTGTCCCCTTCTGTCTTCTTCCACGGCTTGGCTCGTGAGTGGTGAATCCAGGAGTCGTGTCCTGCTACCTTGACTGCTGTGGGGGAAGAAAGTATTACAGGGGAGGGGCCTTTCCATGTGGGCTGGAGTGGAGCCTTTGGGGACCCATCTTTCTAGACTTTAATTAGGACTTGAGTCCCTGGAGCATATAGTGGTGGTTTTTCATTGGTCATGTATGGATGTGAGAGTTGGACTGTGAAGAAAGCTGAGCACTGAAGAACTGATGCTCTTGAACTGTGGTGTTGGAGAAGACTCTTGAGAGTCCCTTGGACTGCATGGAGATGCAACCAGTCCATCCTAAAGGAGATCAGTCCTGGGTGTTCATTGGAAAGACTGATTTTGAAGCTGAAACTCCAATAATTTGGCCACCTCATGCGGAGAGTTGACTCATTGGAAAAGACTCTGAGGCTGGGAGGGATTGAGGGCAGGAGGAGAAGGGGACGACAGAGGATGAGATGGCTGGATGGCATCACTGACTCGATGGACATGAGTTTGTGTAAACTCCAGGAATTGGTGATGGACAGGAGGGCCTGGCGTGCTGCGATTCATGGGGTTGCAAAGAGTCGGACATGACTGAGTGACTGAACTGAACTGAAAGGTATGATACTTACAGCTGGGGCTGGGATAGGATCTTTTGCCTGCCAAGGCAGTGACAATGGTCTTTTTTAGCACTAACTCTCTTCAGCTATGTCTCTGGGATATTTCTTCATCAAGTGGGTAGATAGAGGAAGTATATAATTAATTTTGTCTTTTTCTTTCAGGCAGATTTTGCCTTAATTTGATGGCTCTTCTACTTTTTCATTGTTCATTAGGGTGAAAGACACTTTGTGAGTGATGGTAAGGTTGACCTAACTTTCATCCATAACAGCCTTTTGCATAATCGCCTTCTAGTGGTGTTACTATGTGACACTATTCTAGTCAATGAAATCTAAGCAGAAGTAATTGAGTGAGGTTTCTGAGAAAGTTTTTCCTTTCCTGAGAAAAAGAGACAGACTCAGCAATCATTTCCCTTTTACCTCTTGTCCTTCCTGCTTCTTTTCCTTTTTTGCACAGCAGATAGTCAGCCTCAAGGTGCAGAAACCATTTTGTAATCTTAAGTGACAGTATGAAGCACCAAGTGTGCCCCCACCCAGAAGATGGAGAAGAGAAAGTAGGCAGAGTCTGCCCCAGCTCTCAACTTCTACATCTGGAAATTGTCCTTGTCACATGTTCTTGTCATGTGAGATAAATAAATCCCTCTTCCTTGAAGTCAGTACATCAATTTTGATTTCTTTTATTTTTAACTTGTTGCTCCCGTAACTTCTTGTGAAGATAGAAATGCTGGTTCATTGGATTTAAGAGGGAATTTCACAGACTTATTTGTAACTAACTGTTTTGATATGGCTGCCAACCAATAATGTTTGCTTGACTCTTCCTCTTCAAGTTACTGCCCTACTTCACTGTCAGATTTCTTTTACAAGTAGCCCACTCATGCTTTCTCTGCTCCTTCACCTTCCACCATGTACCAGGCCACCAGAGTTGATATATAGATAACTTTCCCAAGTACTTTCATAACTAAGATTATTGATGACCTCATGGCATCCTTTTTGGTCTTTATCCCTCTTGAAACCTTTATAGGGATGTATCAATTGGCCATTCATGGGTTTCTGCAGTACCATTTTTTTTTTCCTTAGTAGAAATTCTCAGCTTCTGATTTATTTTTTTGATTCCTTCATAGCTCTTTGTCATGTGTCTCTCTCTGTTTCTTTCTTCTTCTTTCTCTCTAGGTTTTCCCAGGATGATTTCATTTACTACTAAGTCTTTCAAGAGTTCAATAATTTATAGATTTATAATTTTGTTCCATACCCTTACCTGCTTTCAAGAGTTCAATAATTTATAGATTTATAATTTTGTTCCATACCCCTCCCTAGAGCTTTAGATTACTATTTCTGACTACTTTCAGAACACCTAACTTCAGCTCAGTTCAGTTCAATCATTCAGTCGTGTCCGACTCTTTGCAACCCCATGAATCACAGCACACCAAGCCTCCCTGTCCATCACCAACTCCCGGAGTTTACCCAAACTCATGTCCATCTAGTCGGTGATACTATCCAGCCATCTCATCCTCTGTTGTCCCCTTCTCCTCCTGCCCCTAATCCCTCCCATCATCAGAGTCTTTTCCAATGAGTCAGCTCTTCGCATGAGGTGGCCAAATTATTGGAGTTCCAGCTTCAAAATCAGTCTTTCCAATGAACACCCAGGACTGATCTTTAGGATGGACTGGTTGGATCTCCATGCAGTCCAAGGGACTCTCAAGAGTCTTCTCCAACACCACAGTTCAAGAGCATCAGTTCTTCAGTGCTCAGCTTTCTTCACAGTCCAACTCTCACATCCATACATGACCAATGAAAAACCATAGCCTTGACTAGACAGACCTTTGTTAGCAAAGTAATGTCTCTGCTTTTTAATATGCTGTCTAGGTTGGTCATAACTTTCTTTCTAAGGAGTAACCATCTTTTAATTTCATGGCTGCAGTCACCATCTGCAGTGATTTTATTACACTGTATTTAATCACTTTTTCCAGAAATCCTATATTTTCTTTCCTATCTTGTTTTTTTTTTATCACCACCATTCATCTAAGTTGGCTTCCCTGGTGGCTCAGAGGTTAAAGCATCTACCTCCAATACAGGAGACCCAGGTTCTATTCCTGGGTCAGGAAGATCCCCTGGAGAAGGAAATGGTGACCCACTCCAGTACTCTTGCCTGGAGAAGCCTATGGATGGAGAAGCCTGGTAGGCTATAGTCCATGGGGTCTCAAAGAGTCAGACACGACTGAGCGACTTCACTCACTTCACTTATTCACCCAAGTACCCAAGCAAGAAACTTTGAAAGCAGCTTCAACTCTCCTTTCTCTTTCTCTCATTTTTTCACATATGATTGGTGAAAAGCCCTATTAATTTTGCCTTGGAAATATTTCTCAAACATCTCCTCTCTTCTTCATCCTCATCACCTCTGCCTCTGTTCTGCGTGTGCATGCTTAGTCGCTCAGTCGTGTCTGACTGTGACCCCACAGACTGTAGACCACCAAGCTTCTCTATCTATGGGATTTTTCAGGCAAGAATACTGAAGCAGGTTTCCAAGCCCTCCCCCAGGGGATCTTCCCAACCCAGGAATTGAACCCCGGTCTCCCACATTGCAGGCAGATTCTTTTCTGTCTGAGCCACCAGGGAAGCCCGGTCATGTTTCTTTTTTAGGACCTTCCCTATTTGTGTGTGCTTCTTTGGCTCACTTCCCGTGGAGAAAGTTTTAGGTTCCTTTATCCGAAGAGCCATCATCAACTTTTATAAGACATACTAGTCCTTTTTCCAACGTGGTAATCTGCTAAGACAAAAAGACCTGTGATCAAAGGCAGCAGAGTAGCTTGAGACTTTTGTTAGTAGAGGCCCTTTCTAGCTTTGAACCACCCAGTCTGTATCAAGAGCTTGACCCAGAAAAGCAATATGAAGGAAGAATGACTTGAGGGCTCCTCCAGATCAAATCTAACCCTCTGTCAAACCAGATCTGTAGACAGTTAGATTATCAAGGGTGCTATTCATGACTTCAGAGTCCTCTTTCACTCAAGAGACGTTCCTGTCTCATGTTAATACCAAAAAGAGTGAGTCATACTTCTCTTGGACAATCTGTGACAAATATATAGAGCAGTTATTTTTAACTCTTGGTTTGGATTCCATCTCAAATGGAGTTTTGACCTTTTTTTTTCATTCCATTCTTCTTTGGCTCCACATTTATTTTATGCCATATATGTTTTATATATCCTTGAATGCTAGTTTCAATTTTCTCTGGAACAACGTAGGAAACAAACATTAAAATAGTTCATGTCCAATCTATGTTCTGGCTATAATATTGGCCATCCTAATCTACCTCATATCATTCCTCCTATATATCTTTTACTTACTAATCATGCTTTTATCCCTAAAAGCATTTAGTAGTTCTCTTCCTTGATCTTTGGCAAGATATATAAAACCCTCACAATCTTCCTTCCAATCATGTTTTCCTAATCTTGGCCCCTAGGCTTACCCTATGCTCTCCTTTCCAGCTATGCCAAGCCACTCACTTGGAAATGTATATTCATACCTCTAAACTTCATTTTGTTCGAAATGGTGAATATAGTTGTTTAGGTATATGTGCTATGCTTGCTACTTAGACTCATAACTCAAGACCCATGAAAAATTACCTTCTCTGTGGTGCCTTCCCTGGTGCCTTCTAAAAGAGTTTTTCTTTTCTATCAGTCTTCCCATAATACTTTCCAGATTTTTTTCCTGATAGTAATTATCACACTGTATTTAATGATTTGTTCCTTTGTATATTTCTTAATCATTTATTTTCGTTTATCTTTGTACACTTTAGTCTTGCAATAATATAAGTGCTTCATAAAAGTTTGTTTTGATTGTGCAAGTGAACATTACAGTGTTTTTTAGTGAATGTCTATGGCCGACATTTCACCATTTCATGTGATACCATGGCCACATGACTTTCCGGATTTGTGGGTTTTGCTGTTACAACAGTAAATCATTTGTTTTTTTTTTTATCTTTGTACACTTTAGTCTTGCAATAATATAAGTGCTTCATAAAAGTTTGTTTTGATTGTGCAAGTGAACATTACAGTGTTTTTTAGTGAATGTCTATGGCCGACATTTCACCATTTCATGTGATACCATGGCCACATGACTTTCTGGATTTGTGGGTTTTGCTGTTACAACAGTAAATCATTTGTTTTTTTAAAAAAAGTTTTGATTCCAATAATAGATTTATTGAGTCATAATAGTCATCTCTATGTCAAAATGACCAGAAGACAGTATAATGACAATGCATAGTGTCTTTTTGGCATCCCACCATTCTATTTTTTAAAAAAATTATTCAGTCTATAACAGAATCGTATTGACTACCAGGATAATGGGGATTCCCTCCTGGTTCAGAGGGTAAAGAGTCTGCCTGCAATGTGAAAGACTTGAGTTCAGTCCCTGGGTTGGGAAGATCCCCTGGAGAAGAAAATGTCAACCCACTCCAGTATTCTTGCCTGGAAAATCCCATGGACAGAGGAGCCTGACTGAGCAACTTCACTTTCATTTTCTTTCACTTTTCACAAGGTTAATGAAAAATTAGCGATGATTAGGCTTGTTGAATTAAAATTGGAGACAAGGGCTTTTATTAGGGATGCTGTATTTATGGTAGATAACTTCATGAAGAATCATTAGAAACTGAGAAGTTTTTTAAAAAATATATTCTGTGTGTTTGTTAGCTAGACCTCAGACATCATACATCTTAGCTCCTGTTTGCCAGCAGTTTGCTAGTTATTTAATATGTCTGTAGCTTATTTCCTTAACTAGATTGAAGGCAATCTAAGATCAGGGATCACATCTCATCTACTATAGACCATAGCTAAGCATACTGATTCCAGAAGACCACCTGCCATAGATTTTTGAACATGTGCATGATGTAGGAAAGCTTACTGTGTTGTAGAAAGGGTTCTTACTGTCTTGTGGGAACACAACCTAGTTTAAGTTGCTCTGAAAGTGGAACATCCCCCTTCTTCCTCTGCTGTAGGGCTCAGTGAGTTGTGTTTTGTTTTGTTTTCTCCCAATTTGGTTCCATGGGAAGTCATCTGACCTTAGGCCCTGGGCAGATACTAGAGATCTTGAGGGCACATGAGATCTTGAGGGTTCTGGTCCTAAATGCAATGAAAAAAAAAGCAACTAACTAATAGACTTTTGTCAAGCCAAACAATCTGCTCTCAAAATATATCCAAGAACCTGAAAGTACTCAAAAGACTCACAATGAGGATTTTCCTGACCTTGACCAAAGTAGTTACAGCAGTCATACAAAATGATCTCCTGGAGTCAAAAACCAGGAGACATTGAACAAACATTTTCTGTTAGAAGTCAATACACACTTTTAAGAAGAAGAGCTGACCTAAAACGTGAGGATGTGCTTTTAGCAGAGGGTTTCACTGCTATTTAGCTCTGGCATTGTAAAGCATGTCAGAGATGAAGCACACTCCCTGAATCTATGATATCAGGAAAAGTGGAATAAAAATATATAAGTACACAAAATCAATCTGTTAGTGCAAGAAGACATAGATTAAACCAAGGCAACAGAGTTGGTGCCTTTGTGCATTCAAAACAAAACCCACTTTAACATTATTATGCCAGTTTGAATCCCCAAAGGATCAACTAGTAATTGCGTGGTTCTAGTTATGAAAAGAAGAGTATTTAACATATATATTTCTTAATTGGTACTAGGCTGCAGGCATCCATGGGAGCCAGTCTGCTTATAGTCTCTGATTTGTATTTTTTTAGTATTAGTAGAATAGGAGTTGGCAGAGTAAAAATAGGTTCATACTAATTTTAAACAATTTGCATAGCATTCTTAGAACATGTTCTCTCTTTGACTTTCATGAAATAACAATTGAGCCAGGGAGAACAGGACATAAATGAGGCATTTTTGTGGGGATCTTTCAGTCTTTGTTGCCATAATACACCTATAAGGCATACTTGAAATAGTCACTTGGAGGGTTCTTACTGTAGATGTCAAGTTGTTGCTTCATTGTTTATTAACCTTTTAGATAAGGTTAAGTTAGACAGGAAGCTTCCCGTGCCTCTCTATAAGGTGTTGGTAATGTATTGAGTGTGTAGGACAGAGCTCAAAGTGATGAAAATATCCCTGTTAAATAATAAGGGGCAGGACTACAACCTTCCGTTCCCCTACCTGGTATAGGCATATGGAAGGAGAGTGGCAAAAGGCATTGAATGGATAGGTTAAACATTTTGAGGTTTTCTGATATTTTTTCCTGTGCTTTTGAATGAAGTGCAACAAGCACCATCACATTTCTAATAGCAGGCATAGAGGTATGTGTGCCTCACATATTCAGAAGTAAGCCAGTCCTTGTTTAAGGTAGCAAGAATCATGTAGAAAGGTTAAATATTACACAGTTTAGTTTACAAAAAATATACCTTTGCATTTTCAAACAGTGCAATTATTCTGTTAATTTAAAAGAAAGCAGTCAAATGCCTCACTTAAAAAAAAAGACTTGAAATATCTTTTGCTCTTTATAATGTGTTGAACCCTCTTTAGGAAGCTGGTACAAAACAATACTGAAGTTAACACTATTCACCCAAACAGAGGACTTGTTAAATGCCTTAACAATGCCTAAGAAAATTCATAATCTCTTACCTTATTCCCAGATCAAGGACACTAGTAGTTGTGTACAAAATGCCAGCAGGCCAAGAGTTATTGCTGTGTAGCGTTCATTCCACAGTGAGAGTTCGGCTGTCCTCATCTGTCTATCTACATATAAGATAAACTTTTCTCTAACTCAAATCCCTCAATGCCAATCTGGTTCTAATTTTGTGAAAATTTTGTCAAAGCTGTTCCTGGACTGGAAACTTGCCTACTGAGTTTTAGCCCAAGGCAGATTTTAATGGCAAGTTCTACAGGCATCAAAGGGAGGAGGAGCTAGCACAAGGGTGCCGTCTCTTCCTGAACGTGACAGGCTGCTCTCCTGTGAAAACTTCATACAAGTATCACAAGTGAGGAGAAGCTGGAACATCTCTGACAGGCAGCCTGGAGCTTAATCACATCTTTTCCTTAGGTGATGCCACCTCAGTGCAGGCATTTCATGCCCTTAGAAGTTTTCCAATGTCCAAACTGATAAAAGTGCTTGCAAGTCAGAGCTAATTTCACCTACATATGTGCCTTCAACACGAGTTGTACCTTTTGTGTATTAATTTACTTCTTTTAAATTTGGCTTTAGCTTTGATTGTTCACTCATAATTCATTCCCCTCTTTTTCTTCTCCTGGAATGAGACCCATAAAGACAAAGGATTGAGTTGTCTGAATTGCCTCAATTCCGAATTTCTATGAAGACATTTGAGCTTTTCACTAAAGGTTTTTAATGAGAAAACAACTCATTGTCAGGCCATGGCCCAAGTGTCACCTACCCATTGTGTTTATCCTGAAATGGGCATAATTTTTATTAAGTCAGGTAAGAGAGAGAGAGAGACAGAGAGAGGGAAGACTTAATTATTAAATTTTCTGGTGGTAAATGCTAAGAGGTGTAATTGGACCAATTATGCTAAAGGTTACCTTTTTACTGGTGGGGTTGGTTCAGAAGTAATTCCCAACCAGAAAGGGATTGATTAAAATCCACACATTGAAGATTGGTTCAGGGACAGCCACATAAGAAACAGCTTCAAGGCCAATTGGCAGTTTAGCTCTGCTTAAACCTCCCTGAGCTCAAGGAAGTCAAAGAAAGGAGACTCACTTAGAGTTGAGGCTATCCAGGTTTTTGACCCCCACCTATGTGTGTGTGTGTTAGCGTCACAGTGTATGAGGAGACAAAGAGGCTAGAGGAGACATATCCCTAAGGGGGTCATGACCCAGGCAATAGGTTAATACCTTTGGAGAATGGTCAAACAATATAATACCAATCACAGACACCTCAGCTTCTTCCCCTCCAACCACCCACACTAACCAGCTGTATTTTCATATATTCTGGGGAATCTGCAAGAAAAAAAGACAATACACATTGGGAATAAATGTTCTCCTTCTCTAGGTATTGCCTCCTGACATCTTGGTTGCCTTTGTTTTCAGCGAGAGTGGACTCAGTGGCTCATCTCTGATTCTTCACCAGAGAGTCCTATTACTTGGTACAGTGTCTTGCAAAAACAACATCTTAGATTAAGTCCCTTCTAGACCAATTGAATCAGAATCTCTGGAGATTCTGCAAAAGAATCTGTTGTTAATAGCATATTAATTAGCAGCTGTTGTTAATAGTATCTTGGGTGATTCTAACTTATATCCAAGGCTGAGAACCAAAGAACCACAGTCTTACTCAATTCTATATACCCTACGGATGCAGAATGAATGTAGTATTGTGAGTTACATCATTTTTTCCTCTCCATCTGTTCAATAGCTATCTAATTCAGACATTTACGTGGGACCAGTCATGTCTGGGTCCTAGGTTAGGCAGTGAAATTCTCACATTTTAACGTGCTTGAGAATTACCTGGGACCTTGTTGGGACACATGGTCTCGCTCAGTAGGTCTGGGGTGGGGCTGAGTTTCTGTGTGTCCTACAAGCTCCCAGGGGATTCTGGAACTGCTGGTTCATGTACCATACTTTGAATACCAAGACTAAAAAGGCTCTTTTCGTGTTTCCTGCAGCAATTTCTTATGCTTCTTTCAGTGCTAATATAAAAGCCCATTTAGACAAAGACGTCTGTTACCCACTTGGGTCTCCTTTCTTTTTTTGCCTCTTCTTCCTGTGTCCCTTTCCTTCCCATCACATTTTAGCCTCTGAAAAGAATCAACATCTAAGTGTGCTTTGTAAGGACAATGATAGCAGCTTTGCTTTAACCATTTAGTTCTCCCTCTTACTCCTCTCCTACACCTGCCCACTCCTGCTTTTTGACTGGGTTATAAAAACTTAAGCTAAGGTTTCAATGAAAATATTTCAGGCATCCATGAGGTGCTTGAGAGACAGAGTTTTAGAGTGTAGGGAGGGGCATGAGGGTCAACAGTTAGACGAAGCCTCTAAAATCACGCCATAGCAAGAATAGATGACATTTGTATCATTGTCTAACAGCTGCTTTGTGGACTGATGCCTTATCTTTGTTGTTCTAACAAAATTGTGACTGCAATGAAACCATGCTTTTTCCTTAGCATTCCCTATCAAAACAGTGAATATTTATAGACTGTTTTTTTACAGAGAACTTATATTATACAGAATTTGAGCAAACCTTAAAAATAGGGCCCTGTTTGCCCATCACTCAGCTCCAACAAACATCAATTCATGTCTGGTCCTGCTTCATTCACACCTCTGTCTGTGTGCTTTGCCTGAGTCCTAGACATCAAGTTTATTACTGAAAACTGTTTACGGGCTAGGCACTATTTGAGTGATTTATGTATTTAATCCTCACCATACCCCTATTAGGGACAACCCAATATTATCATCATCTTACAGATGAGGAAACAGAGCCACTGAAAGATTAAATGACCTGCCCAAAAGTCACAGGCTAGGAAGTGATAGAGTTGGTATTTGACTCCAACAGACAGTGCAGTCTGTCTCTGGGGAGAATGCTCATGAATCATTGGATTGTACTGCCTAGCTGATCAAGCTCTGAGAACTTGAACCACCTTCTTTTCCTTCAGGGCCTCAGCTTCCTGTGAAAGGACTGGAGCTAGTGATATTTCGACTCAAGATTCAAGCCCAGTGTTGGCAGCTTATCTACAGTGTTGCTCCTCAGAGTAAATGAGACACCTTTCCCACTTGTGCTGTTTCTCCCAGGACCATTGGTGGCGAGCTGGGGATCCCAGGATGATCAAGCTTCCTGACCTTCTGCTCCTCAAGATTGTTTGACACTTAGGTGACTACAACATTTATGGCACAGAAAAAGCAAAATAGTACAGTATAATTCTATTTATGTGAAGGAAAAAAAGAGCTATATAACAATATTTGTATCCAGATGTATAACAAGTGTATACACATAGATGCATACCAAACACATATGCACAGACACACATACTATTTAAACAGACACATACACATAGACACAGGGGTAAGTCTAGTATTAGACTTCTGTTGAATATATAATTTTCTGTGCTTTTGAAAACAAATAGAATTAGTCCTCTTTGTTTCACTGCTTCTTCTATTGGTTTAAAGTTATAGACTTCAATTCTATTCTTTTATTTTTTATAGTTCAGTTTTTATAACATAAACATAAACATATAGTTTTTAAATAAATACAAGAGTTAATCAGTTTATATTCCTCTTTGAATGAAGATAATAATCTTTATTTCTCCTTGAACTAACTCCACTTTCAGTGTTCATGTAATCCAGAAGGTTACTTCTTAATAGCTCTGACAGCTTTTTTAAAAAATAAATACTTATTTAGAATTAATTTGCTTACTGTATTCTTATAAAGTTTTCTTACATCCTACTCCTTTCATCTATGTTCACTTGTCCCTTGTTTGGAGTACAGTCCGTAGTATTTCTTTAGAAGATCATCTGTGAGTGCTAAATTTTCTGAGGCTTGAATGTCTGAAGATTAAAACAACTTTTTTTGCTCTTAAAAAGTAAGGTTTTCTTTGAATACCAAGACTAAAAAGGCTCTTTTCGTGTTTCCTGCAGCAATTTCTTATGCTTCTTTCAGTGCTAATATAAAAGCCCATTTAGACAAAGACGTCTGTTACCCACTTGGGTCTCCTTTCTTTTTTTGCCTCTTCTTCCTGTGTCCCTTTCCTTCCCATCACATTTTAGCCTCTGAAAAGAATCAACATCTAAGTGTGCTTTGTAAGGACAATGATAGCAGCTTTGCTTTAACCATTTAGTTCTCCCTCTTACTCCTCTCCTACACCTGCCCACTCCTGCTTTTTGACTGGGTTATAAAAACTTAAGCTAAGGTTTCAATGAAAATATTTCAGGCATCCATGAGGCTGCTTGAGAGACAGAGTTTTAGAGTGTAGGGAGGGGCATGAGGGTCAACAGTTAGACGAAGCCTCTAAAATCACACCATAGCAAGAATAGATGACATTTGTATCATTGTCTAACAGCTGCTTTGTGGACTGATGCCTTATCTTTGTTGTTCTAACAAAATTGTGACTGCAATGAAACCATGCTTTTTCCTTAGCATTCCCTATCAAAACAGTGAATATTTATAGACTGTTTTTTTACAGAGAACTTATATTATACAGAATTTGAGCAAACCTTAAAAATAGGGCCCTGTTTGCCCATCACTCAGCTCCAACAAACATCAATTCATGTCTGGTCCTGCTTCATTCACACCTCTGTCTGTGTGCTTTGCCTGAGTCCTAGACATCAAGTTTATTACTGAAAACTGTTTACGGGCTAGGCACTATTTGAGTGATTTATGTATTTAATCCTCACCATACCCCTATTAGGGACAACCCAATATTATCATCATCTTACAGATGAGGAAACAGAGCCACTGAAAGATTAAATGACCTGCCCAAAAGTCACAGGCTAGGAAGTGATAGAGTTGGTATTTGACTCCAACAGACAGTGCAGTCTGTCTCTGGGGAGAATGCTCATGAATCATTGGATTGTACTGCCTAGCTGATCAAGCTCTGAGAACTTGAACCACCTTCTTTTCCTTCAGGGCCTCAGCTTCCTGTGAAAGGACTGGAGCTAGTGATATTTCGACTCAAGATTCAAGCCCAGTGTTGGCAGCTTATCTACAGTGTTGCTCCTCAGAGTAAATGAGACACCTTTCCCACTTGTGCTGTTTCTCCCAGGACCATTGGTGGCGAGCTGGGGATCCCAGGATGATCAAGCTTCCTGACCTTCTGCTCCTCAAGATTGTTTGACACTTAGGTGACTACAACATTTATGGCACAGAAAAAGCAAAATAGTACAGTATAATTCTATTTATGTGAAGGAAAAAAAGAGCTATATAACAATATTTGTATCCAGATGTATAACAAGTGTATACACATAGATGCATACCAAACACATATGCACAGACACACATACTATTTAAACAGACACATACACATAGACACAGGGGTAAGTCTAGTATTAGACTTCTGTTGAATATATAATTTTCTGTGCTTTTGAAAACAAATAGAATTAGTCCTCTTTGTTTCACTGCTTCTTCTATTGGTTTAAAGTTATAGACTTCAATTCTATTCTTTTATTTTTTATAGTTCAGTTTTTATAACATAAACATAAACATATAGTTTTTAAATAAATACAAGAGTTAATCAGTTTATATTCCTCTTTGAATGAAGATAATAATCTTTATTTCTCCTTGAACTAACTCCACTTTCAGTGTTCATGTAATCCAGAAGGTTACTTCTTAATAGCTCTGACAGCTTTTTTAAAAAATAAATACTTATTTAGAATTAATTTGCTTACTGTATTCTTATAAAGTTTTCTTACATCCTACTCCTTTCATCTATGTTCACTTGTCCCTTGTTTGGAGTACAGTCCGTAGTATTTCTTTAGAAGATCATCTGTGAGTGCTAAATTTTCTGAGGCTTGAATGTCTGAAGATTAAAACAACTTTTTTTGCTCTTAAAAAGTAAGGTTTTGGGTGGGTTTTTTTTTTGTATTTTCTTTGTGCTCTTGAGGTTCTAAAATTTCACTATGATGTCTATAGATCGAGTTTTTAAAATATCCTATTGGGTACTTGGGCAATTTGTGGTTGTGGTGGTGGCACATATTCAGTCTGAGGTTGTTTATGTTTCTTTGGTTCCGGGAGATAATTTCTACAAACACTGCCTTCCTTCCATTCTCTCTGTTCTCTCCTTAGAATAGTAAACTTCCAGTTACTGTCCCTTAACCCTGTATGTTCTTGTTGTCGTTTATAGTACTTTTACCTACTGGATTTGATCCCTAGGGTGGGAAGATCCCCTGGAGAAGGGAAAGGCTACCCACTCCAGTATTCTGGCCTGGAGAACTCCATGGACTATAAAGTCCGTGGGGTCGCAAAGAGTTGGACACGACTGAGGGACTTGCAGTACCTATTCTTTATACCCCACAGTGCATTGTCATTATTTTCTTTAAATGATTAAAAGTATTTTAAAGAAATTTATACATATATACACGTATATGAAAGTTTTTAAATAATGCTTGATATACTGACATGTTTTCTCTTTCTGGAGTTCTTCATTCCTTCCTGCAGAACTGGATTTTCTTCTGATGCAACTTTTATTTGGCCTACAGAACTTCTCTTTCCTTTTCATGTAGTGCAGGTCTGCTGGAGACAAATTCTTTCAGCTTTTGTCAGTCCAAAAATGTATTTTATTTTTGAAGGATTTATACACTGGATATGGAATTTGGAGTTGGCAGGGATTTTTTTTTTCTTTCAGCACTTAATGATGTCATGTCAACATCTTTTGGCCACTGTTTCTGATGAGAAGCTAGTTGTTATTATTATTTCCTTATTTGAAATAGGTCCTCTCACCCACCCTTCTGAAGCCCCATTTGCTTTCAAGATTTTTCTTTGTTTATTTGTTTTTATTTGTTTTCAGTAATTTGACTATAATGTGTCTAAGTGTAGATTTCTCTGTTGTCAGCTTGTTTGGAGTTTGCTGATCTTGTATCTATGAGTTGATGCCTTTCAACACTTTTGGAAAAGTTTCAGCCATTATCTTTTTAAAAATTTCTTCTATCTCTTTGTCCTTTCTCTGAAATCCCAGTTGTGTGTGTGTGTGTCTTATTTATGTTGTGAATATTTCCCTCCAGATTATATCATTTGTCTTTTGATTTTCTTCTATCTCTTTGTCCTTTCTCTGAAATCCCAGTTGTGTGTGTGTGTGTCTTATTTATGTTGTGAATATTTCCCTCCAGATTATATCATTTGTCTTTTGATCTTATTCATGGTGTCATTTTTCATTCTATGTGCAGATTTGAACATAGATATCATTGAGTAAGAATGCTATAACTCTTTACTGGACTTTTAAAAAACCTCAGGGTTATGAATGTCCAACATCTAAAATTGGGTAGCATATATATACCACTATTAACTTTTAAATAGTTTAATATAGTCAGTTGAGGCATGAACACATAACCTGCCATGTTGTAGTGACATATTGAAGGCAGTTTTAATTCTGGGTATCTTTTATATTTTCAATAATATTGAAAATGCTTATTCATTTATGTATTGGAACTCAGTATAAGACTTTGTTCCAAACAAAACAAAAATATCTTTCTAGAATTGTTGAAAAGTCACTGGTCTAGATGATACAAGCTGGAATCAAGATTGCTGGGAGAAATGTCAATAACCTCAGCTATGCAGATGATACCACCCTTATGGTAGACAATGAAAAGGAACTGAAGAACCTCTTGATGAAAGTGAATGAGGAGAGTGAAAAAGTTAGCTTAAAACTCAACATTCAAAAAACTAAGATCATGGCAACCAGTCCCATCTCTTCAGGGCAAATAAATGGGAAAGCAATGGAAACAGTGAGAGACTTTATTTTCGTGGACTCCAAAATCGCTGCAGATAGTGACTGCAGCCATGAAATTAAAAGACACTTGCATCTTGGAAGAAAAGCTATGACCAACCTCGACAGCATATTAAAAAGCAGAGACATTACTTTGCCAACAAAGGTCCTTCTAGTCAGAGCTATGGTTTTTCCAATAGTCATGTTGAATGTGAGAGTTGGACCATAAAGAAAGCTGAGTGCTGAAGAATTGATGCTTTTGAGCTGTTGTGTTGGAGAAGACTCTTGAGAGTTCTTTGGACTGCAAGGAGATCAAGCCAGTAAATCCTAAAGGAAATCAGTCCTAAATATTCACTTGAAGGACTGATGCCAAAGCTGAAGCTACAGTACTTTGGCCCACATGATGCAGTGAATTGGCTCACTGGAAAGACCCTGATGCTGGGAAAGACTGAAGGCAGGAAGAGAAGGGGATGGCAGAGGATGAGATGGTTGGATGGCATCACTGACTTGATGGACATGAGTTTGAGCAAGCTCCAGTAGTTGGTGATGGACAGGAAAGCCTGGCTTGCTGCAGTCCTTGGGGTCACAAAGAGTCAGACATGACTGAGCAACTGAGCTGATCTGAACTGATGCTTTGGGGGTTGGGTTCTGACTGGTAGTATCAGTATTTATATGAAAATCTGTTTTGATCATTGTTTAGACTTTTGTTTTAATTGAAGGAGCACACTTTTGCTGCTACTTCTCTATGTTAGGAACCTAGTTCAGTATCCCCAGTGGCTCACTATGGACCCATCTTCTCTCAGTCCTAGGCTATTTCTCTGCCCTAAGAAGCTGGCATGGACTCTTAAGGAAGATTTTCTTAAAATTTTCTGACCTCGTGAAGAACTCTAGGTATGGCAAAGGGCTCTTGAGATTAACTTTTTTTAGATTAGAGAACTTTAAAAAGTCGAGTTAATATTTAGCAGAAGGTGGCTGTATCCCTGGATAATGCAGAAAATGTAAGACTCCCTTGGTGGTCCAGTGGTTAAGAACCTACCTTGCAGTGCAGGGGATGTGGGTTCAATCCCTGGTCAGTGAATGAAGATCTCATGTGCCAAGGAGAAACTGAACCCAAGCCACAACTAGAGAGCCCACGTGCCACAGCTACTGAGCTGGAACACCACTGTTAGAGAGTCTGCGCACCGCAACGAAAGATCCCACATAACGCAACGAAGACTCATTGCAGTCAAATAACTAATTAAAAAAAAAAGCAGAAAGCATCCCCAATTTTAATAAACATATTTAAGTTATGTTAGTTGCTCAGTGGTGTCTGATTCTTTGTGACCCCATGGACTGTAGCCCTTCTGTTCATGGAATTCTTCAGGTAAGAATACTGGAGTGGGTAGCCATTCCCTTCTCCAGAGGATCTTCCCAATTCAGGGATTGAACCAGACCTCCCCCATTACAGGCAGATTCTTTACCATTTGAACTTCCAGGGATATTAATGAGCATTTATTGATTGCTCTTGCTAAATTGAAATAAAATGATTCCTTTAGAGTGCTGGGTACCGAAGTTGCTTTCTGGACTGTTTGATTTGGAACTATATTATTTAGATAAATTTACTTATGAAAATAGAACCTGACTCCAAATTATCCAGTTCTTCCTTTATCCAAAGATCAGGGTCAGATTTGCTATAGCACTAATGAAATTGAAGCCCCAGCATCCCTTACCTGCATTCTCAAGACAGCTAAGAGTTTCTGGGAGTTTTAGAGTGTTCTGATGGGGAAAAGAGCCAGGTAATAATCAGAATGCTTTTCATTTAAGCATTTCTGGTAAAATACCTCAGGAGAAAGGATCTAATCTCTAAATCTCCAGTGTTTGTCTATATGATTTATTTTCTCATTCTACATTGAAATTCATAGGTGTCACTAACTTAATAATTAAAAGTTTGTATTCTTTACACAAAGAGGGCTCCCTAAACTGTATAAGCCTCATAGATTCTTATCCACCCCTAATACAGACAATTATTTTTTAATACTATAATATAAAAAATAACATTTATATTGTGGTTTATTTTCTGACTATAAAAATACAACAGGGCACCAGTACCTCACATGGTGTCATTGTATGTATTTAAAATGACACCTTCTCTGAATAGATGTACTGCATGAGTACACAACTTGGAGTGCCCCATGTGCTTGGCCCTCTTCCACAGGATGCATCCCATAAACTGCATGTGGCAATCCGAGGTCCATGTAAGGATTTAGAAAATGCAGAGAGGTTTATAAATGGAAATGAAGATTATTCATAATCCCACCCCAAAATACCAGAGTTCACATTTTGATTTAAAATATTTTCATACACATACACACACACGCAACTGGTATCACATTGCATATCACCTTTTTTACATAGCATTATATATTAGATGTGTTCCTAGGTAGTGAAATACTCTTTGATAAGTCATTTATAACTGACCACCTAATAGTCTATCATTGGACTGTTTCTTAATTTATTTACAGTCTTCTAATATGGGTCATTTGAGTTGGTTTCCACTTTTTCTATTTAATTAAATAACATTGCATAGCACATTTCTGTTCTACACACAATTGCACTCATCTCACACGCTAGTAAAGTAATGCTCAAAATTCTCCAAGCCAGGCTTCAGCAATATCTGAACCGTGAACTTCCAGATGTTCAAGCTGGTTTTAGAAAAGGCAGAGGAACCAGAGATCAAATTGCTGACATCCTCTGGATCATTGAAAAAGCAAGAGAGTTCCAGAAAAACATCTATTTCTGCTTTATTGACTATGCCAAAGCCTTTGACTGTGTGGATCACAGTAAACTCTGGAGAATTCTGAAAGAGATGGGAATACCAGACCACATGACCTGCCTCTTGAGAAACCTGTATGCAGGTCAGGAAGCCACAGTTAGAACTGGACATGGAACAACAGACTGGTTCCAAATAGGAAAAGGAGTATGTCAAGGCTGTATATTGTCACCCTGCTTATTTAACTTATATGCATAGTACATCATGAGAAACGCTGGGCTGGGGAAGCACAAGCTGGAATCAAGATTGCTGGGAGGAATCAATAACCTCAGATATGCAGATGATACCACCCTTATGGCAGAAAGCGAAGAACTAAGAGCCTCTTGATGAAAGTGAAAGTGGAGAGTGAAAACAGTTGGCTTAAAGCTCAACATTCAGTAAACGAAGATCATGGCATCTGGTCCCATCACTTCATGGGAAATAGATGGGGAAACAGTGGAAACAGTGTCAGACTTTATTTTTCTGGGCTCCAAAATCACTGCAGATGATGATTGCAGCCATGAAATTAAAAGATACTTGCTCCTTGGAAGGAAAGGTATGGCCAACCTAGACAGCGTATTAAAAAGCAGAGACGTTGCTTTGCCAACAAAGGTCCATCTAGTCAAGGCCATGGTTTTTCCAGTGGTCATGTATGGATGTGAGAGTTGGACTATAAAGAAAGCTGAGCACTGAAGAATGAATGCTTTTGAAACTGTGGTTTTAGAGGAGACTCTTGAGAGTACCTTGAACTGCAGGGAGATACATTCAGTCCATCCTAAAGGAGATCAGTCCTGGGTGTTCATTGGTGGGCCTGATGTTGAAGCTGATACTTCAGTACTTTGGCCACCTGATGCGAAGACCTGACTCATTTGAAAAGACCCTGATTCTGGGAAAGATTGAGGGCAGGAGGAGAAGGGGATGACAGAGGATGAGATGTTTGGATGGCATCACCGACACAATGGACATGGGTTTGGGTGGAGTCCGGGGGTTGGTGATGGACAGGGAAGCCTGGCGTGCTGTGGTTCATGGTGTCCCAACTGAGTGACTGAACTGAACTGAATATGGGTCATTTGAGTTGGTTCCACTTTTTCTATTTAATTAAATAACGTTGCATAGAATATCTCTATGCATACATTTTGATTCCAGCTTTTGCATATTTCATTATGGTAGATTCCTGGGAAAGAATTATGGGTTAAATGGTGTAAAGTTTTATTTTAAAGCTTTTAGGATATGTTCCCAGGACAATTCCCTGAAAGGTATTCATACATGTGGGCTACCATGACTTCATTCTTCTCCATGCCTCCATGACATAGTTTTAATAAAGGCAGTGGGTCTGATTCACATAAGTCCTTTAGTTTCTGGTAATCCTCTGTAGTGCTGATTTGGTTCTGTGGATTTAGACTAGAATAACAGCTCCCCTAAGACAATTTAATGTCTGACCTGAATTTTCTGAAACTATCTCATTTTTCCACCCTGGAGGAAAGCAGACACTCATGTCTGACCGTGTCAAAATAACACAGATCAAGGTATTGATCAGGAGTGGATATGTTGTTTTCCAGTGGGAGGATAAAGATGGAGAAGCCAATCTATTATGCCTCTATCAGCTAGCTCCCTGGAAAGCAGTTGGGCTAATGATACAACTTATAACTGTCGATTTATTTTAGCTAGAAAGTAAATAATAACTCATCGTATTGTCATGGCATCTGTTATGAGGATACTGTTAAGGATGGCAGGCTCCAAATTTGGTGTTATTCTCTTTCATGTATGGTTTTTAAAAAGAGAAAGGAAAACCCGTCTTTTCTTAAATGGCAAGCATAGAATGCTCTTCACCCTTTCTGTTGACCTCTGAGAACACATACGTTGGTATTTGATTAGAATTCTACTCTGATAACCTGTTTTTGCCAGTGTTAGGGCTCTGTCTTCTCGCTAGATTCTGTAGAGTTAATTAGAGGCTAATTGGTGTTCTTGCTTCCACAGATTGGAATTATAAAACCTTAGAAAATCTGAAGATGCATTTAAAATCCTGTAGTGTTCAGAGTTGTAAATCTGTAGCCTCTAGGCTGAATCTGCCCTATAGGTATATTCAGGTTGGCTTATATGTATGTGTTTTTATACCTAGGAATAATAGTTGCTGTGTTGTGTCATTTAATTCCGATGACCTTATGAGGTATTATTATTGTTTTTATTTTAGATGGGAAAACCAAGATCTAGATATGTTAAAGAACTTGCCTGATATTTGTTAGTTTGAGAGGTAAACCTGGGATTTGAATTCAGGCAATCTAGCTCCAGAGCCCACTTGCCTATCTGCTACAAAGAATGAGTTACCAACATTTTAAAAAAGGAAGAAGTCAAGAAATTTTTGCATAATCATGGTATTCATGCCCTCTCTTGAACAATTGTGACATATGGTGAGGATCCACTGGAGACGAGGAGCATCATTTTTTGATAAGACACAGGCTTTTAAATTTGCCTTTCTTTCATCTGATCGTCTCTCGTTTGTATAACAGCTGATCCCTGTTGGCATTTATGATTCCAGAGCTACTTCGGTGGTTCTCAGCTGAGGTGATTTTGCACCTTACTCCCTCCCCCAGAATAAATGCTAGGGATGCTGCTTAACATCTAAAGAATTGCTTGATCCAAAATGTCAATAGTGGTGAGGCTGAGAAAATCTGATCTCATTTAACCTCCCCATTTCATAAATGAAAAAATTGAGATCAGAAAGGACTTGACTTGCTCCAGATCACAAAGCAAAGTCAGAGTCAAAGGTCGGAAGACAGGGCACATAGCTCAGTTCTCCCTAACCCTTTCTTGGTTATAAGCTTTGTGAGCTTTGAGTAGAGGTTTTTAGAAATGTTGTCTTTCTATGTTGTTTTGTTAAAAGAGAAAAAGAGAACTTAATATTACAGTAGTTGTGAAAAATCTTCATTGTCTAATTTGTTGGCTGGGAGATTTGCTAATTGAGAATCCTCTTAATTAGGCTTGAGTGAAAAATCGTATGCTTCAAAGCAGCTGCCAGAATCCAACCATAAATCATACCCTTTTCAAAGAATCTATAACATGTATTTATTATATAACATGCACATGAGGGCCAGAAATATTATTGCTTTTTCTTCCTAAAGTGTACAGTTTATAAGGAAGAGGAGAGATATTACTTTCAGTTTTGATTCAGTTAATGAGCAAGGCCAGGAAATTCACAAGCCTCTAAAACTATGTCCTTTATTGTGGGTTTTTGTGATTCTGAAGTCACGTGAGATCAGGCAGTTAGTCTTAGCTCAAATCTCCAAACTTCTTTGCTTTATGTAGATTCCATTCAGACTGTTGCCAGAGTTCAGCTAATATGTTTTGAGGCTGAACATTTCTGAGACTTCTTCAGGACCTGAAATAGTTTGCTTAGACCAACTGCTTTCATGTTTAGCCTTTTTATTCTAGGTACAGGGAAGAAGACACAGAACTGGGAGCTTTATACACATATGATGGCTTTCATAATAGTTAAAGTTTTCTATATGGCAAGTACTGCTGAAAGCCTTAGTGTGAATTATCTTTATTTTCATGTAACCAGTATTTTCTGCACTGAACTCTGTTACTTCATAAGGAAAACATATATCTTAACATAATCAAAGCTCCAAGGTAGGACAGCTATGAGGTGAGGTGAAGTTGCTCAGTCGTGTTCGACTCTTTGTGACCCCGTGGACTGTAACCTAGGAGGCTTCTCCGTCCATGGCATTCTCCAGGCAAGAATACTGGAGTGGATTGCCATTTCCTTCTCCAGGGGATCTTCCTGACCCAGGGACTGAACCCGGGTCTCCGGCATTGGAGGCAGACGCTTTAACCTCTGAGCCACCAGGGAAGCATAGGACAGCTATAGGGCTGGTTAATTTGGTGTAAAAACAGTGTCCTGAGTGTTTTTATGTTCTTTCCATCATGTCATTCCCGGCTGCCCTTCTCAGGTGGTTAGACTGGCCCTCAGGGGAGATAGCCTGACATAGCCATCATCATGGCTGCTACAGTTCCTGCCATCACATCCTGTCATGAAAATTTCTAGTGAAAGAGAAAAGATCATTACTTTCTCTCTGTGTGTCTTGTTTTTTTGTTTTTGTTTTTTTTTTTTTTCAAATCCAGAGTAGAAATCTTTCCAGAGACCCTCTGCATACATCCCTCACAACTGATGGCCAGAATAATGTCACTTATCTATTCCTTAGTCACTCACTGGCAAGGGAAATGGGGTTACCATTGTTGGCATAGTGAAACACTGAACTGTGAGGAGGATTTTAGCCGAACAAATCAGGGTTCCATTAACAGAAAGAAGGGGGAATGACTGACAGGTCATTAGGAAACCAGCAGGGCCTCTTAAAACCATTTTGATGGGCTGAGTTTCTGTTGTTGTTGCCTTACCACTGAGCATGATAGAAACCCTTCCCTAAGCAAATGGGTCAAATTGCATGCTGCAGCTGGATTTCTAGGGGCTCAGGATGAGCTAGTGCCTCCTTTAAGCTGAGACAGGGCAGTCAGGGTGGATCATCCTACTGAACTGGTAGGCCCAGGAGCTGGAGCCCTTCATGCTGGTTGTTGACCGGCAGTTTCCTGGTGCTTCTTGCTCTGCCCGGTGGCAGTGCCTGCTGGAGAACAAGCAGTGGTCCCACAAACTGATGCCAAGAAAGAACTGAACTCACAGCCTCCAATAGCTGATAAGCTCTCCCTCCAAAAACCAAGAAAGGAGATGGGTCTTCCTTACCCCGCTTCGGTGACATGTTTTTTTCTTTGAGATTTGGCCATGAGGTTCAGTTTCAACTTTCATCCAAGTTATCACTGGTAAGGAACCCAATGATGAATGCCTCATTCCTATGCTCCATGGCTGGTTCCTTCTATATACTACAATTGTCTAGATTTCTGGACAGAAAGTCGGTATTTATATAGGCTATAATACACACTGCAGTCTGAGTCTGAATCCTAATACCCACAGCCACTAGTGGGAGGCTCGAGAGTTATTTAATTTCTCTATATCCTAGTCTCCCCAGCTATAAAATGTAGATAATAGTAGTATTTGTCTCTCAGAGTGGTATTACCTATATGTATTTAAATGAAAATGTGTACATAAGATATTTAGAACAGGGTTTGACATGTAGTAGACCTCAAGGAATAGTAATTATTAATATTATATTTAGGAAATATGGGCTTCCCTTGTGGTTCAGACAGTAAAGAATCTGTCTGCATGGCAGGAGACCCAGGTTCGATTCCTCGGTCAAAAAGATCCCCTGGAGAAGGGAATGGCAACCCCCTCCAGTATTCTTGCCTGGAGAATTCCATGGACAGGGGAGCCAGGCAGGCTACAGTCCATGGGTTTACAGAGAGTCGGAAGCAACTGAAGAACTAACACTTTCACTTTTCACCTTAGGAAATATGCAAAGTTCTAGAGTGATCCATAGATGATCAATTAATATCTGTAGTAGTCAGTATCAAGATCTAGAATCAGACAAATAGGTTTCTTCCAATTTTGGCTGACCCGCTAATCCTCAATTTTGTCCCCAGAAAAATGTCCTATAAAAGTAAAATGAAACTGTTGTGAGAATTCAGTAAAATAGTACACCCAATGCTTAATTAAACTGAACTACTATTAATAACATTCCAGTTTTCAGTGACAGCATGCCTTTGCTCTGTCAAGAATAAGTATATCCACATTCTTGAGCTCTAGATTTGGGCTCCTTTCTCTCCCTCCTCTCTCAGTCCAGGCCTCCAGAGATGTGGAAGTTTAGTTAAACTTCTGATTTACACACTGGCTGTCAGTGCCCTCCTCCTAGACTCTTCAAAGCTGGGGCCTAATTGGGATGCAAATGTCTCCCCCGGTAGCCAAGCTTTGCTTCTGTCACCAGGGGAAGGGTCTTGGCCATCCAGGGCAAGATGTTTGGTAAAAAGGACCCCTCCCTGGGGCTCTCTACTTTTGTGGGGAGAAAAGGATGATGATGTATGAGACAGCGATGCTTTCGGAGCCCAAGGAGGACATGACAGACAGAATAATATGGGAGGAAAATACTGTCTTCGTAATGGAGACTGATGGCCTCTGCTTGTCTTCCCGGCTTTGTTAGGGTTGGGGCTGAGCCAGGCCATCTTCATTTTCTGGCAGGTTGGGTATGGCGTCCATGCTGCCCGCAGTGGTAGCCTTCAACCAAGGTGGGGGTGGTGGGAGAAACAAACAGAGGGGGTTTGTGTGGGGGTTTGTGTGGCATTGAGTGCTGGCCTCAACACCTCCTCTTAGCTCTGACATGCCTGTTTGTCAGGAATGACAGGCCTCATTTGATCTGTTTATAAGTGCAAGGTTTTGGGATTTTTGGCCTCCACCCTTAACTCTTCTTCGTGTCCGCTACCTCTGATAGAAAACAACAAAGTTAAACTAAGAACTCTAAGGTTAGGGAAAAAAAAAGGCCCCGTATCTTTTCCTAAGCACTCCTACTCCCCCTCCAGGTCCCTACTTGGCTGCAGGAAAGAAAGCCTAAAACTAGAGTAGGAATGTCATCTTTAGAAATCATCTTTTGGAGCAGTTTTATTAATTTCACTTCTCTGTGGTTACCACATGTTTGGGGAAGACAATTGATTTCACAGATCTGTGTGGGAGGCTGAAGATTTGGCTCTGAGGCAGCAGAGAAAACGTACAGCAAGAACAGGCTCACTAATTGACACACAGCAAAGATGTTCTTTAAGAAAACTTTCCTTTCAGTGCCTACTTTTTTTAATTTAAATTTTTGATTTTTAAGTTAATTGTATTTTTTTTTTTGAGGGAGACTATTTTTTTCCCCCTCTACCCATTCATCTTCCTCCCCTTAACCTCCTTCCCCAATATTTCCATGTAAGAAATTAAGAGGAAAGCTGAACCAAGTGTTAAGTCATCATTCTGACTTCAAAGGCACTGCCAACGACGACTAACATGTCCAAGGCCAGGGCTTTAGCAGATATAATCTCTCACTGTCTGAGATGGTATTGCTGCTTCTGCTTCTAGTTTGAAACTTTCAGTTGAGATGTCTTTGGTTTGAGCAGGGTCTCAGCAAGGTAGGGAGAAGCAAGTGATTCAGGTCGGCCCATGACCTTTGTATTTGGGACAGGTAAGCCCACAGGTATGGAGGTCACTGTTACATTTTTAAGGGAGAGAGACAATTGGAGCTTTTGAGATGTCAGCTTGAATGACTGCATCATCCAGAAGGAATCAGTTCTGATTCTAAATAAATAATAGGCCAAGCTGAAAAAAAAAATCTCAGTCGTTAGATCTGTGGGTGGTGGGTGGTGGGTGAGTAGCTGCTGTTTTAGAACTTTAAATGTGGGTTCCTTGGCATTAGTTTTATTTAAAATACAGTGGTAGCTCTTCCACGCCCTCTGAAAAGTTAATAGCCCACCTTAAAGGAGATGGTAGTCCTGCAGTGTTTCTATGTTACTAATTATACTGCACTTGTGGGAGGAGTACATGGCCCTTCAGGGAACCCACAAAAGACAGAGTTTCTCCCAAAACAACTTCCACAATGATTTGAGACAGATAAGGTGATGACTTGATCCGCGGATGATTGGGGCCCTGATATGACATAGACAGGAGTGGGCTTGGGGACATATGTCCTTGCCCAAACACTCGGGAAATCCATCACATGGTCACTCGTGCTGCTGAAAGCCAGCTGTGTTCATCTTGTCCTCTTTCTGTGTTCTTTCATTTGCTCTCTCCTCTTCTCCTCTGTTCAAAGCAATCAGGTCCTGATTGAGCTGAGAGGCCTGTCCCACCGTCAAGGTTCCGCCCCGAAGTCCCTCTGAGTAACATGAAAATGAGTAACGTATCTGAGCTACTCATGTATGTGGATCCTGAAGAACTGTCTCTGAAGTTACGAGAAGATTGGTGTGGGTGGGAGGCCGTTCCAAGTTCAGACGATGACAAGAAAACTGCTATGGGGCTCATCTAGAGGTTCCTGAGGTGAGGAATTGAATCCTGGCTCTTGTTTCTAACCCTCTCTGTGACCTCGGCTGAGCTCTGAACTCTCTCCAGAAAAATGGGAGTTATATCATATCAGGCTGTCAAAGAGGAGTATTATTCCAAATGCTAAAGCCTTGCATTAAAAAAAAAAAAAAAATGAGACCAAGGGAAGGAAGGAAAAAGGGGGCTGTGAGTGGAGAGGAAGTGACACGTTTCATGAAATCGGAGCTTTTCAAGGTTGGTTTGGGCACAGTTTCAAGAGGAAGTGCCGGTTATTAAGACAAACAATTGCTAATCTATCAGGAGACATATTTAAGTTCAAGCACACATTTTTTCTTTCTTTTTGATTCCTCTGGATATTTTATTTTCAGTTGAATGCTGTAATATGAGGATAAATTTGATGGAAGAAAAACAATTTAAGGAAGAACTGTTTCTGATGTCTGCTGCATGTATGAAGTTGAAGAAATTCATTTGATTAGCAATCTAGAACAATGTAATTTTTTGGACCTCTGCCTAAAGCTCCCCTTGCCAGTTAACTAGTTAATCTTCACTTAACTAGAACTTCCTCCTCTGAAGGCTTCCTGTACCCCTCTTCTGGCCAGGCTCCCCTCCTCCGGGCTCTGTGGCTCCGCAGGCACACTGACATCTAAAGACATCACACTAAGCCGGAATGGCCTGGTTACTTGTCTTCCTACTAAACTGGCTTCTTGAAGACCAAAGATACCTGGCCTGTGTTAGATGCTTCATAAACATTACGTCAGTGTTGAATGTAGATGGAAAATAGAGCAATAAGGATGATCCCTGTATTGGTTTTGTATTGCTGTGTAATAAACTACCACAAGCTATGTAATAAATTACCTCAAATTTAGTGGCTTAAAACAACTCGCGTTTTCCATGTTAGTTTCCGTGGGTCAGGAGTCTGGGCACAGCCTAGTGGAGTCCTATACTCAGGCTCTCAGCAGGCTGCAGTCGGATGTTGACCTGGTCTGTGGTCTCACCTGGGGGCTGTTGAAATAATTCATTTTCTTATGGTTGTACTGGCAGTGACAGGAGCAGAGGGGAGGTCACCCTTGCTTCTTGCTGGCTATTGGCTGGAAGCCACCCTTGAGTCTAGAGGCCACCAGCAACTCACACAATGGATGTTTGCTTTTTCAAGGCTTTCAGAAAAACTCTGTCACTCTAGTTGGCTGAGATAGATTTCACATAACATAATGTAATCAAGTGAGTGACACCTCATCACCTTTGTAAAGCATCTGTCTGCAATGTGGGAGACCTGGGTTCGATCCCTGGGTTGGGAAGATCCCCTGGAGAAGGAAATGGCAATCCACTCCAGTACTATTGCCTGGAAAATCCCATGGACAGAGGAGCTTGGTGGGCTACAGTCCATGGAGTCGCAAAGAGTCGGACACGACTGAGGACTGAGCGACTTCACTAAAGCAATTCCTAGGTGATTATACAAGGGCATAAGCCAATGGAGGTGACTTTTCGTTAGGAGGGTCTGCCTCAGTCTCTACATAATCCATTCCACTATCATGAGCACTTTTACTCCACCAAAAGTCTTTTATGAGGCTTGCATAAAAGTAGTTTATTTCTAGCCTGTGCTTCATTATCTAAATTAGTTTTTATATTTTGTGGTTATAAGCATAGCAATCTGATATTTCTCAAGTCATGTGTTGTGTAAAAGTCCTCATGTTAATTATCCGGCTATTAGTTCTCAGCTCCAGTCCACCCTGGCTTCTTGTTATATCAGGGGGCAGGAGGAGGGGAGGGGGGACTTACTGCTTCCTATCTGTTGCTGTCAGCATCCAGCCAGCATTGGCAGTTCATTCTGGTCCAGCCTCTCCCAGAATTTCCAAAGCCAGCCTCAGTGTACCCATCAGAGAGCAGCACTAGGTGGGCAGTACTCTCTCCACGGAGGTCTCCAGCTCTGTGGGACCTTCTTCCAAGCTTGCAGGTTTTAATAACCGTGTTTCTTCTCTTTGTTCTCCTTAGTGGTAGTGTCAATGCCTGCAGTTATTCCTTGGCATTAGCTTAATAGTTTCATTTTGCTTTCCTCTAACACCTATTTAACCAAAGCCCTGCATTATATTTTCTTTGTTAAAATACCTAATATGGTTTATATTCCTCACTGACCCTGACTGATACAGCACTTGAATTTTCAATGAAGAAATTGTAGGGTCTTACTTAATAACTGCTATTGAAATTTTATACACCAAAGTAACTGACATTTAGCAAACAGATGAAATTCATCTTCTGGTTTCCAAGTTGATGCTTTTAGAATGCTGGGTCCATAGTTGACTTTGCCAGTCTATTTAAGGCTTCCTGGCTAAGTAGTAATAGATATAAATAAGCTCTCAGGGGGTGATTCATTCATTTACTCCCCAAATTACAGTGAATCATGACTAGAGAGACTCCAGCCCCTGAGAAGCCCAAACTTAGAAATCAGCAAAGCTATTTGTGTGAAGTTATGGACTATACCCGGATATCCCCATTTTGCAGATGTGGAAACTGAAAGGTTGATTTTCATCCAAGGGCTTTTGCTGGTAGAAGCCTTAGAATCAGGCAGTCTTAGTTATAGATATCGTATCACCTAGGCCCTGAACTAGTTTCTCTTCCCTTGTTTCCTAACTTTTTAAATGGCATCTATACCCAAGTTCAAAATCTTTGAGTCACTGAAAGATGACTCCAGCATCTCCTTCTCTCTTAAATTAGGCCTGCTGATCTTCCTCCAAAATGTTTCTCCCATCTGTCCCCTGCATTTGTTTGCTACAGTGGGTGAGTTTTGTTTAGGCCCTCACTATTTCTTGCTCAGGCTATTAAAATAGCCTTCTGATTGGGCTGTCTGTTGTTGTCTGTTTGGTACACTGCTCTTGGAAAAATGTGTCTCAAATATAACTCAGAGAATATTACTCCTCTCCTCAAGAACTGGAGAAGGCAATGGCATCTCACTCCGGTACTCTTGCCTGGAAAATCCCATGGATGGAGGAGCCTGGTAGGCTGCAGTCCATGGGGTCGCTAAGAGTAGGATATGACTGAGCGACTTCAGTTTCACTTTTCACTTTCATGCACTGGAGAAGGAAATGGCAACCCACTCCAGTGTTCTTGCCTGGAGAATCCCAGGGACAGGGGAGCTTGGTGGACTGCCATCTATGGGGTTGCACAGAATCGGACATGACTGAAGTCACTTAGCAGCCTCAAGAACTATTGGTAACTCCCAATATCTCAGCTAGGAAGATACAGCTTCCTTCAAAATTTGATCTCAGATATGGTCCTAGCCTTACCTCCTGTTTCTCCCTGTTGGGTATCCTTCATGCCAGCCATGCCAGTACTCCTAACGAATCTGTCTTTCCTCCTGCTAAAGCTGGCACACTTTCTTATCATGAACTCCTCTTGCCCATCTCCTCTCCCTGAAATCCCATCCAGTGCCTAAGAGTCAACTCAACTTCCACCTCTTTCCACCTTTCTAGTTTATCTGAATTGAATGATTTCTTCTTCTGCTTTCTGAAATGACTGTGTAAGGCATGGATGGATAAGGATGAGAGCTGCAGAGCAGGACAGCTGGCACTGATGATGACCTATCCTGTCCTATGACAATGTATACTATGCTCTTTATTGACATCATCTCATTTAATCCTCATAAATTCATTTGAGATATGAACTTTCTGTTTTATAGATGAGAAAGCTGACTTTGTGAGGTGACATAAATTGTTCAGTATCATGGAGCTCATTTTCTATCTTATATAAATTACTTGTATCCTTCCTTCTCTCCTCTGAATGGGTAGCTCACTGAGAGCAAGAAGCATTCCTTGTTCAGCTATGATCACCTGTTCCAGGCTTAGGGTGGGTAATAAATCACCAATTTGCTGAAAAGTCTCAGAATTCACACGTTTTGCACCAGATTGTTTTGCTTTATTCTTTGGTGGATTTTATTTGATTGGTTATATAGCAAGTATATGGGCTTCCCAGATGGACACTAGTGGTGGAGAACCCACCTTCACCAACTCAGGAGGCATAAGAGACGCAGGTTTGATCCCTGGGTTCGGACGATCCCAGGAGAGGGAATGGCAACCCAATCCCATGGAGAGAGGAGTCTGGTGGCCTCCATAAGGTACAAAGAGTCAAACACGACTGAAGCGACTTAGCACAACAACAACACATCAAGCACATGCCTATGTTCTATGTTATGTAAATGAGGGGAAGGTTGACAGGGAGGAAGGAGTATTTCTAAAAGACTAGCATAAATTGGTTCCTGGATTCCTTCTGTTATAGTTTGAGAGATTGTAGTAGCTTGACAGTGGTTCCTGAAGTTTTTGCTTTAAGGAGTTACACTTGAATTCAAGAGCACTTTCAATTTGTAAAGAAACTGCAGTGAGTATTCATCATGCAAAAGACTCCTGAAGGTCTGCTAATGATCACTTTGTTTTCTAAGTTTGAAGTTTTGTATATTGGCATATTCTTTTTTAAGAGCAGGGCATTGCCCAGTACACAATGAGAGAGGCCTGTCTCTTTGGAAATTTTAATGCAGCCAGAGTTTGGGTGGGAATTATTCAAAAACTACTCAAATGACTTATGAAACAAAAACTCAGGAGCTTAGATTCAAGGTCATGAGCTAGAGCTTTGAGGTCAGAAGGAGCTTGATTCCATTGGAAATAATAAGACTGACCTTTTAAGAGGGCAGCTTTGTGGAGATGGCCATGTAGATAACACCTCGGGATTCAGTGCAGAGGGACACATTTTTGGTAAAAGCATTCAGTTGCCTTTTGCTCTGATTTCAGAGCTGCGAGAGCTGTGGGAAAATGCTGCTCCCGGATTTGAGATGGCTTTCAAAGAACCAAGGGCTCCTTATGCAGCCCCACTTCCGGGTGGCCATTTCGTATTCTTGTGAGGGGCCCAGGGAACAGAGATGGAAGTGTCTGAGATGCGGGGGAGGAGGGAGGAAGTTCAGGAAAGAGTCCAGGATAACCAGACTGCTTGTCAAACAAGTGGAGGAGGTGGGGGGGAGGGGTCAGTGTTTGAGGGCCAGGGGAACAGCTATTCACCATTTATCTTTTTTTTTTTTCCCTGAGTACCTTGTCCAGGAACCATTCCTGTGATCCTTGACGAGGGATGGTCACTATAATGAAATCCTCCTCTTGTGCTTAAAGGCACCACAAATGGCCTGTCCCTGGGTGGGGACCTGAGTTTGAAAGATTTCCTGCTCTGGGAATGAGTCCCATTGCTCTCTCTCCACTTCCCTGGCTTTGGTCAGAGTTATTCTGGGTCATAGAGATAACTGGTCACCATGGGATTATACCTTCTTCTCCAGCATTACTGTGCCCCATAGCTCACTGGGCTGCTTGGACACAGACAACTCAGCCTGCATTGGCAGTCTCACTGCCCTGGCCACTGAGCAGTTGTTCAGGCCTAGGTCCAGGGAAGCCAGGGATGCTGATCTGCTGGCCAGCACTGGGTAGGGAGATCCCTCCATTGTTGGCACCACAGATAGGCTGAGCAGGTTTGAAGAATGAGAATGGCAGGGCAACTCTTTATTATTAAACAGTTATTAAGTGGCATGGTATCACTTATTTGTTATTAAGTGACATGGGGTCATTTCTGAGAGTAAAAAGGGGCAGTAAATTATAAATATGTTGGGGCCACAGGTGAAAACTTAAATTGTCTGTGATGAACCTAGAATCACTCTGCTGAAAGCTACCTTGGTCTCAATTAAATTTAACAGCATTTCTTAAGCACCTTTGCACCGGTCATTGTCCCCTTCTGTAACTGGGCACAGACATGTCCACAAGTAAATAACATGATAAGGTGTTAAGTGTAATGATGAACAAGAGCAGAGACCGCAAGAGGAGGGTGAGGTTACCGTCTGGGACAGTGACTAGGAGAGTGGATAGGGAGGGTTTCAATCAAGGAGTTTTGAAAGACCAATATTTCATAGACATATAGATGGGGGCAAGGATTCTACAAGGAGAGAACCGTAACTGTGAAGTCACGGATACTTGAAATACACAGCATATTGGAGGGATTGTTAAGAAGTGTGGCACTGATGGAGAGTGAAGTGTGAAGCAGGAGTGTCGGGAGATAAAGCTAAATGGAAACCAGATCAGAAATGGCCCCATAGGCCATGCCAGCCAGCTTGGACATACCTGCAGAGCTGGCAAACGCAGCCCATGGGCTCAATCCAGTCTACTATTTGTTTTTGAAAAATGAAATTTTAATGGAATATGGCCAAACTCACTCATGATGTATCATATATGGCTGGTTTTTACACTACAACAGCAGAGTTGAGTAGTTACAATACAAACTACATATGGCCTATAAAACCTCAAATGGTTATTCTTTCTTTGCAGAGAAAGTTTGATGACCCCTTGCTAAAAGTCATGGTGGAAACACTGAAGGGCTTTAAGTAATAGTATCAATATGTCTCTGCTGGAGGAAGATCTCATGGAATACGAGGGAGGATAGAATTGTTGGAGAAGAAAGGTAGGAACCTGTATCGATAGACTTTTAGTCATGCAGTTAAACTTTATTGAGGGTTCACTCGATAAATGTCAGCACTCCAGCAGGCTGGGAACTCAGTGATGAATACACAGTCCACTCCTCACAGCCCCTGTAAATCAGACAAGAAAAGAAAAGGATCTAGACCACGGCTGTAGAAGTGAGAATGGATAGGAGAGGTTTAGAGAGATGGAGTTGGAGATTCAGGGCTCCAGATTTGGGGCGGGTGTTGATAGTGCCCTTCTCTGAAATGGGAACACTCCAGGGGAAGTAGGTTTGCTTCCACTTAGCTCCTCCCTGGCCCCCTTGAACTAACTGCATTTTCCCTGTTAGATAACACTGTTAAGAGCTTTCTAAAGACATAGATGTTTTGACTGGATTCAGCTTGATCTGATACTGATACCTGTACAAGAACTAATTTAATAGAGTGTACACCATCCTAATTCATTTTCATCCAGAAAAGACCCAAAGCCCTACATAAATCTGGAGGAAAAGATCTCCCAAAGGTTCATGGGAAACCAATGCTACAGCTACTTCCCCAAGCCAGTGGGTAGGAGGGACTGCCTTCACCATGCTGGTACACTCAGTAGCGGACTGGCTTCCTGGAATATAGTAGGTGCTCAACAAGTGTGCATTGGATGAAATTCTGAGATAGAATCACTGGCAAAAATAGATGGTATGCTCAAGGCTTCACAGTCTGTTTAGTGGAGGGTCTGTTACAGAGGTGAGGGCCAGTGAGTGGAAGCACTGGGAATGGTGATTAGCAACAGTGGAAATGTCTCCTCTTCTCTTCTCAACCTGAGGAAGGGGAAAGGTGTCACTAAGCCCAATGTGAGTCAGAATCACAAAAGAGCAGGGGCTGAGCTGGGGCTATAAGGAATTTCAGCCACATAGCCTGGTGTGGAGGGAGGAGGGCAGAAGGGGCAAATGGGAGAGCACAGACACCAGCCCCTAACGCCTTCCCTCTGACCTGCTGGTATTTCTGTTGATTTACCCTCATCAGGAGGCTTAGAGCAGAGAAGCCAGGACTCACAGTGGGTAGTGGCCATCCTTTCAAGTACACAGAGCTAGGAAGAGAGGAGCCTCTTTTTGATTTCTTTTAGTTTTGCAGAACTTGGATCTCATCACACTTGTACTGTTGAATTACTAATGGCAATATTGAAGTACCTGCATAGGCATATCATTATCTAGCTAAATAGATAGTCCTTGGTTATATATTCCTGCTAGTAGCTCTGACACTCCTAACAAGTGCTAGGTGCTTTACTGTGAGTCATGGACAAAGATGGCTAGGGATTCCTCACAGAGACATATGTGAGCATTTTTGTACAGAAAGCTCTCTGCATATTCCAGTAGCATAGATTACTGGAAGTGGAATCCTGTGCCAAGGGGAATTCACAGTTCACATTCTGATAGACAAATCTGCTTTCTAAAAAGGCTAATGTACACTTCAAAAAGGCTCTCAAGTATTTGAGTTTGTCCGTTTCACCACACCATCTTTCTCCCTGGTCTCTGGTGAGGTTAAGCATCTTTCCATATGTTGATCAGTCCTTTGTAATTTTTCTGTTGTGAAACATAGTGTTTAGAGCTAGTGTTGGAAGCCAAGAGTGCTTTGTGAATTCAGACCCTGTCTTTGCTGTTTATCTGCCATGTGACCCTAGATAAGTTATTTCCCTCCATTTCTCATTTCTGAATTGGGAAAATGAGACTATTACCCTTGGAGGTTTTGAAGATTGGTAAGTGCTTAGACCCCTGGAGAAGGACATGGCAACCTACTCCACTATTCTTCCCTGGAGGACCCCATGGACAGAGGAGCCTGGCGGCTACATGTCCAAAGGATCGAAGAGTCAGACACGACTGAAGTGACTTAGCCCACACGCACCCAAGTGCTTAGACACACCTAACGTATAATGAGTATAGTGAGTTTGATGTAATAATTAGCTATCATATTTGCCTAAATCATCTGTCCATTTTTCTCTCCCATTGTTATTGACAAGTGATTAGGGCTGAGGGCCATCAGGCAGAAGGAAGCCCATTTCTGCAGCTCCTGATCTGTTTCTGAGATGGTCTGCTGTCTCAATAACATGACCCTGCACTGACATGCTAACATTATTTCCTACCTGGATCACAGACAAGGGCGCGTTTTGAGCAGGGAATATGAATGCCTTGGTTCTCTCCGTGTCTTTGGGGTCCTGAGCTATCAGAATTTGACCCGCCATTCTCCCATGGTCCATTTTGCCCCAGGGAGGGGCAACCAACTCCTGTGCATTCACTGCCCTGGGCAAGCCTCTAGGCCTTTCGAGCTGGGCCAGCCTTTTCTCAGGCAGCCACCAGGTGGAACTGCTCGGCTCTGGGCCTGTGGTAGGCCAGGTGCTCTGTGTGCTCACTTGCAGCGGTGGCTGCGGGCTGTGGTTGTGGCTGCCTGAGCTATTGCTACTGTTGGGGAGATCACACGCCCACAAGGGGAATGCCTCAAGTTGCTGAAAAAAAAAATTATATGTATTTGAAGGAGAAAGAGAAGAGCTGCTTCCTTTGTAGGCTAGCCTCACAGTTACGCAACTTTGACTGTACATTTTCTGAATTTCCATGCAAGTGAAGGTCTCCTTCAGATAAACTGAGATTCTTCTATCATAGTCACAGGAAAATTCAAGGGTATAAGTAGGTTTTAGGTATTACTCGGAGATGAATGTGTGTATAGAGTCCTACAGTGAGACTGAGGCTTACACAGGCAATGAGGAAGTCACTGTCATATCACCAGTATACCCGTGAGTGCCAGCACCTGCATCACTCTCTTTATTGGTGCCACTTACATGCCAGGAATTGTCTGACGTGTCTGGTCTCCTTCTCATAGTCACAGAGCAAGGAAGATATTATCCCAGTGTCAATGATGAGAAAATTAGAGTTCAGAAAGTTTAACTGTCCTGAGCAAGATTCGTAAGCCAGAACAGATCTTTCTGATATTATCAAAGTTTGTTCTTTTTCCACCTCCCAGTGCATAGAGTTGGAAGGGACACTAGGGTTTATAATTTCTCTGTGCCCAAGATCACAAAATTAGTTACTGGCAACATTAGAACTAATACATCTCTATCTCCCAGTCAAGTATGTTTTCTAGCAGATGAGTTTGTTCCATAAAAGTCTTAGCTAAAAAAACTGTTGATGAATAAGCAACACATGAATAAATCAAGAGTCAGCTAGGGAAGTAGAGAGTGATTATACGCTGTGGATTCAGACACTTTCGTTCTGCCACTTCCTAGCTGTGTGAGCAAGTTATACAAGCCTCAGTTTGTCATCTGTAAAATGACAATAAAGTAACACTGACATAAAAATACTGAAAACGAGTTAATATAAGCCATATGGTATGTGCTGCTACTGCTGCTGAGTCGCTTCAGTCATGTCCGACTCTGTGTGACCCCATAGACGGCAGCCCACCAGGCTCCCCCGTCCCTGGGATTCTCCAGGCAAGAACACTGGAGTGGGTTGCCATTTCCTTCTCCAGTGGTATGGTATGTAGTAGGTAGTTGAATTATCTGTCCCTAGAAGAATGATTTTGAAATAGTGTTGGATCCAAGACTTCTTTTCTCACTCGGTTTAGCTTGAAAGTGAGATCTGGAAAGGCAGGACTGTTTGTTGAAACTGGAAGTTATGTAATGTTTAGTTAAGATCTAGGGCTCTAGAATCAAGACTATGTATTCAAATATCAGCTCCATCACTGGATAGCTTTGTGACCTCAGGCAAGTCACCTAATCTTTCTGTGCCTCAATCACTCACCTGTGATTGAGAGTAATCATATTTATCTCATTAGGGCTGTGCATGGATTACATGAGACAATGCAGGAAAAATATGAGTATGGTGTATTGACACAGTAGATTCCCAGCAAATGATAGTCATCATTTTAATAATTAGGAAACCTAGATTCTGAGAGTGGGACTTATATTATACAGTAATAATAAATACAAAAGCTGAAAGATCTGCTCTGTGGCTTCAGGGTACATTTCTAAAATAGAAATTTACTGTCCTGTCTATACACAAGTTGATTTGGGGGAAGCTATAATACTGATTGATGCAATTTGGCCAATCATTTAACAAATAGGCTTTTTAAAAATAAGCCATCATTTGACTGAAGACAAACAAAAGGGAGAACTGCCTTCTACACACTAGTGATAGAAATGAGAATTTTTACTACTTTTCTAGAGAACAATTGAGCAATATATGAAAAATCTTAAGTGTGTATGCTATTTGATCCATGCTTTAGCTTTACTTAAGTAAACAGTCAAGGATGTCCACAAAGATTCATTCGTTTATTTACTCAAAAATTATTTATTAACTGCCTACTATATGTCCTTACTAGGCTCTGGAGATAGCATAGAGGAAAATGGATTCACACCACAACTTTTGTGAAACTAATAATCTAAAAGGGAAGATCACTGTGAGACAAAAAGTTACATAAATTAATTAGCCATGACTATGTTAAATATAATGGCAGAACTGTGTAGGGACTGTGTCAACAACCAACCAAGAGCCCTGATCCAGCCTGGGCAGTCTAGGAAAGCTTCCTGGATGAAGGTGCATTTTGGCTGAGACCTGAAAGACAGCATGCTTAAAGGAGCACGTCAAGCAGATGAAGAATCATATGACAAGGCGGTGATCCCTCCAACTGCCATGTGGCAAAGGATTTGGAGGGCAGTGAGAGGAACCTGGTTGGAAAGCTTCAGCCACACATGTGTCCATCATACAATTATTTATAAGAATGAATAGCTGAAAAACAAAAACAAAACACTAAATGTCTTGCAATAAAGAACTAATTAAATAAGTTTTGGTGCAACTATTCAAAGCAATAAAACAGCTGTACATATCCCCCTGTGGCATAGAATAAAAGTGTGACATATTGTATCACGAATAAAATTTACACAACTGTAATGGGCTTCCCTGGTGGCTCAGTGGTAAAGAATCTGCTTGCCAACGCCGGAGATGAGTTCCATCTCTGACTTGGGAATATCCCCCGGAGGAGGAAATGGCAACTCACTCCAGAATTCTTGCCTGGGAAATCTCATGGACAGAGGAGCCTGGTGAGCTACTGTCCATGTACAAAATAGTTGGACATGACTTGGTGACTAAACAACAAAAGCACTGTACAATCCTGTTTTTACTGAAGAAAGATAATATGCGTAAGCATAGAGAAATGTGGAAGACTGCCAACCTGTTAACAGTAGTTGTCTCTGGATGGTGGTATAATAGGATTTTTCATTTTCTTCTCTTTTGTTCATACTTTACAGTGACCACACAGACAGTATGACTGTTACTTTTTAACAAGAAACATTATTTTTTTAAAGGTTATACTAGGTTGGCAATTTAATATAGTAGTGAAGTGTAGGGACCTCCAGAAATGTTAGACTTGGTTTTGGCTCCACCTACCTCAATACTTCAACCTCCGGTATATTTCTGTGAGCCAAACTTGTTTCTCTGCAACGTACATTGTGATTCTTACAAGGATTAAATAGTGTAAGTCCGAGAAAGTGCTTAATACAGAGTCTAGCCCATTAGTAAAAGCTCAACAGTGTTAGCTAGTAGTATTGAAAAGATATACAACCAACATCTTACAAACATTCATTTCCAGAACTTCTTTAGGATGATTGGTTTTACATTTAGGACAATGTCAGGGGAAGAGGGATCACAATCTACAATCGTGATTGCTCACTTTGTACCTGCTTGGATACGGCAGGGAGGGGTGAGGGACAGCACCCAGAAACAGAGTGGGTGGGGCCAACAGGAGGTTTCCATGGAAAACCATGAGACTGGCAGATTCTCTCCACAGCCCACCCCCAACTGCTCTCCTCCCCTCTCTCTACCTCCTACCCTTTCCTCTCACTTTTCTCCCACCACCTCTTTCCTATTACCTCTGCTGAACTGTAAATTCTGTGGGGCCCTTGTACAGGTTGAATGTCAGCTCCTCACAGCCAGTACCTACTGCTGTGTAGGTACCTCCTCCTTGTCTGTTATAAGCTGGATGACCTGTTAGAGAGGCCCTCCACTGAGTGTGATATTAAATAGCAGTGGTAGTGGTGGTGGGGAACAGACAGATGCAAGAGATATATCAGGGAAAATAAAAGATCAGTAAAGGATGGAGAGAGGACAAACTTTGAAGTCAAACAGACCTGAGTGAATCCCAGTTCTATATTTTTTTTTGTTTAAAAAATTTTTGTTTACTTTTAGCTCTGCTTTCTATTTCAGGCAAATTCTTTAACTCCTCTAAGCCTTTGTTTCTTTCCTCATTTAAAAATAGAGATAGTATTGCCTGCCTCCTTGCCTGTCCTTTATTGTGCCCATCTTTGCATGAAATGTTTTCTTGATATCTCTGATTTTCTTGAAGAGATCTCTAGTCTTTCCCATTCTATTGTTTTCCTCTGTTTCTTTGCATTGATCACTGAGGAAGGCTTTCTTATCTTTCCTTGCTATTCTTTGGAACTCTGCATTCAAATGGGTATGAAATTAAAAGATGCTTACTCCTTGGAAGAAAAGTTATGACCAACCTAGACAGCATATTCAAAAGCAAATACATTACTTTGCCAACTAAGGTCTGCCTAGTCAAGGCTATGGTTTTTCCTGTGATCATGTATGGATGTGAGAGTTGGACTGTGAAGAAGGCTGAGTGCTGAAGAATTGATGGTTTTGAACTGTGGTGTTGGAGAAGACTCTTGAGAATACCTTGGACTTCAAGGAGATCCAACCAGTCCATTCTGAAGGAGATCAACCCTGGGATTTCTTTGGAAGGAATGATGCTAAAGCTGAAACTCCAGTACTTTGGCCACCTCATGCGAAGAGTGGACTCATTGGAAAAGACTCTGATGCTGGAAGGGATTGGGGGCAGGAGGAGAAGGAGACGACCAAGGATGAGATGGCTGGATGGCATCACTGACTCAATGGATGTGAGTCTGAGTGAACTCCAGGAGTTGGTGATGGACAGGGAGGCCTGGCGTGCTGCAGACCATGGGGTCACAAAGAGTTGGACACGACTGAGTGACTGAACTGAACTGAACTTCCTTTTCTCCTTTGCCTTTCACTTCTCTTCATTTTACAGCTATTTGTAAGGCATCTTCAGACAACCATTTTGCCTTTTTGCCTTTCTGTTTTCTTGGAGATGGTCTTGATCCCTGTCTCCTGTACAATGTCAAGTACCTCCATCCATAGTTCTTCAGGCACTCTGTCTATCAGATCTAATCCCTTGAATCTATTTCTCACTGCCACTGTATAATCATAAGTAATTTGATTTAGGTCATACCTGAATGGTCTAGTGGTTTTCCCTACTTTCTTCAACTTCAGTCTGAATTTGGCAATAAGGAGTTCATGATCTGACCCACAGTCAGCTCCCGATCTTGTTTTTGCTGACTGTATAGAGCTTCTTCATCTTTGGCTGCAAAAATATCAGTCTGATTTCGGTGTTGACTGTCTGGTGATGTCCATGTGTAGAGTCTTGTCTTGTGTTGTTAGAAGAGGGTGTTTGCAATAACCAGTGTGTTCTGTTGGCAAAACTCTGTTAGTCTTTGCCCTGCTTCATTCTGTACTTCAAGGCAAAATTTGCCTGTTACTTCAGCTATTTCTTGACTTCCTACTTTCGCTTTCCAGTCCCCTATCATGAAAAGGATGTCTTTTTTGGGTGTTAGTTCTAGAAAATCTTGTGGGTCTTCATAGAACCATTCAACTTCAGCTTCTTCAGCATCACTGGTCGGGGCACAGACTTGTATTACTGTGATACTGAATGGTTTGCCTTGGAAACGAACAAAGATCATTCTGTCGTTTTTGAGGTTGGATCCAAGTGCTGCTTTTTGGACTCTTTTGTTGACTATGATGGCTTCTCCTTTTCTTCGAAGGGATTCTTGCCCACAGTAGTAGCTATAATGGTCATCTGAGTTAAATTCCCCCATTCCACTTCATTTTAGTTTGCTGATTCCTAAAATGTCGATGTTCACTTCCACCATCTCATGTTTGACCACTTCCAATTTGCTTTGATTCATGGACCTAACATTCCAGGTTCCTATGCAACATTGCTCTTTACAGCATCGGGCTTTACTTCCATCACCAGCCCTATCCAGAGCTGGCTTTTGTTTTTGCTTTGGCTCTGTCTCTTCATTCTTCCTTGTGTTTTTTCTCCATTCTTCTCCAGTAGCATATTGGGCACTTACCAACCTGGGGAGTTCATCTTTCAGTGTCCTATCTTTTTGTCTTTTCATGCTGTTCATGGGGTTCTCAAGGCAAGAAGACTGAAGTGGTTTGCCATTCCTTTCTCCAGTGGATCACATTTTGTCAGATCTCTACACCAGGACCTGCCCATCTTAGGTAGCCCTACATGCCATGGCTCATAGTTTCACTGAGTTAGACAAGGCTGTGGTCCATGTGATAAGATTGGTTAGTTTTCTGTGATTGTGGTTTTCAGTCTATCTGCCTCTGATGGAGAAGGATAAGAGGCTTATGGGAGCTTCCTGATGGGATAGACTGAGGGGGAATGTCCTAATAGGTGGAGCCATACTCAAGAAATCTTTAATCCAGTTTTCTGTTGATGGGTAGAGTTGTGTTCCTTCCCTGTTATTTACCGATGGAACATTTCAAAGATGGGCACAATAAAGGACAGAAATGGTATGGACCTAACAGAACCAAAAGATATTAAGAAGAGGTGGCAAGAGTAGAAGAACTATACAAAAAAGATATTCATGACCCAGATAATCACAATGGTGTGATCACTCACCTAGAGCCACACATCCTGGAGTGTGAAATCAGGTGGGCCTTAGGAAGCATCACTATGAACAAAGCTAGTGGAAGTGATGGAATTCCAGTGGAGCTATTTCAAATCCTAAAAGATGATGCTTTTAAAGTGCTGCACTCAATATGTCAGCAAATTTGGAAAGTTTAGCAGTGGCCACAGGACAGGAAAAAGTCAGTCTTTATTCCAATCCCAAAGAAAGACAATGCCAAAGAATATTTAGATTACCGAACAACTGCACTCATTTCATATGTTAGCAAGATTATGCTCAAAATTCTTCAAGCTAGGTTTCAGCAGTATGTGAATCAAGAACTTACAGCTGTACAAGCTGGTTTTAGAAAAGGCAGAGGAACTAGAGATCAAATTGCCAACATCTGCTGGATCATCGAAAAAGCAAGAGAGTTCCAGAAGAACATCTATTTCTGCTTTCTTGACTATGCCAAAGCCTTTGACTGTGTGGATCACAACAAACTGTGGAAAATTCTTCAAGAGATGGGAATACCAGACCACCTGACCTGCCTCTTGAGAAACCTATATGAAGGTCAGGAAACAACAGTTAGAACTGGACATGGTACAACAGACTGGTTCCAAATAGGAAAAGGAGTACGTCAAGGCTGTATATTATCACCTTGCTTATTTAACTTCTATGCAGAGTACATCATGTGAAATGCCATGCTGGATGAAGCACAAGGTGGAATAAAGATTCCCGGGAGAAATATCAATAACCTCAGAAATGCAGATGATACCACCTTTATGGCAGAAAGTGAAGAGGAACTAAAAAGCCTCTTGATGAAGGTGAAAGAGGTGAGTGAAAAAGTTGGCTTAAAACTCAACATTCTGAAAACGAAGATCATGGCATCTGGTCCCATCACTTCATGGGAAATAGATGGGTAAACAGTGGAAACAGTGACAGACTTAATTTTGGGGGGCTCCAAAATCAAAATCACTGAAGATACTGACTACAGTCTTGAAATTAAAAGATGCTTACTCCTTGGAAGAAACATTATAACCAACCTAGACAGCATATTAAAAAGCAGAGACATTACTTTGCCAACAAAGGTCCATCTAGTCAAAGCTATGGTTTTTTCAGTAGTCATGTATGGATGTGAGAGTTTGACTATAAAGAAAACTGAGCACTGAAGAACTGATGCTTTTGAACTGTGGTGTTGGAGAAGACTCTTGAGAGTCACTTGGACTGCAAGGGCATCCAACCAGTCCATCCTAAAGGAGATCATTCCTGAGTGTTTATTGGAAGGACTGATGTTGAAGCTGAAACTCAATACTTTGGCCACCTGATGCAAACAGCTGATTCATTTGAAAAACCTTGATTCTGGGCAAGACTGAGGGCTGGAGGAGAAGGGGACAATAGAGTGTAAGATGGTTGGATGGCACCAGCGACCCAATGGACATGGTTTTGGGTGAACTCGGGAGTTGGTAATGGGCAGTGTGGCCTTGCATGCTGCAGTTCATGGGGTTACAAAGAGTCAGGCATGACTGAGCGACAGAAATGAAATGAATGGCTAGATTGAAAAACTCTGGTAGTATAGTTGAAAGCCAGTGTGATATTGAGTGAACTCTGGGAGTTGGTGATGGACAGGGAGGCCTGGCGTGCTGCAGACCATGGGGTTGCAAGAGTCGGGCATGACTGAGCAACTGAACTGAACTAAACTGAGCCTTCTTGCCTATTGTGAGGATTAAATGAGACAAGGTATGAAAGAAAATACCTAGTGTGGTGCCTGCCATCCTGTTTGGATTAGTTTTCTTTCCTCTTCTTCAGGCTTTTGCAAGTAGGGTTGATGGTGGAATGGTGGTGACCTTCAGAAAACCAGGGAAGCAGAACACCAGCTTGTTTTGTTGGTAAAGATGACTTTGACTTTGGGCATGTTGACTTTGAGATGCTGTTGAGACAGTCAATTGAAGGTGAGGGATATCAGAAATTACTGAACCATCTTCATGATTTGTGTCCATCGTTGTAGGTGTAGATAGGAGATGACAGCACAGAGAGGAAAAAGTTAAAAAACAGCATTCAGAGTTCAAAACTGTGGAGAGAGCAGCTTCAGAGTTGATACAGGGTGATGAATGGATAAAACTGGGTGAAGGTCAGAATCCCCAGAATTAGGTCAAGAAACTAAAACCTATACTTGTTTTGTCACAAGGAAAAAAAAATCCTTGAGATCCTTCAACCTAATCTACCTGCCAGAGCCAATGTAAATGCAACATCCCCGGCACATTCCCCTCTCTGTGCTGTGACTCACTATCCAGGAAGCTTTACCAAATGGTAACATTCCTTCCTGGCCCAGTGCAAGTCTCACTTCTGTGAATACTTTCTCCCATCTTTAGCCCACCAAAATCTACCTCTCTTGCATCTAAACTCTTAAAGCATTTATTGACTACTGCTTTTTTCATCATTTATTCTTTATGTCCAGAATGGGAAGTGGATTTCATCCCGCATTCCAGCACTGGTAAATTCCCAGTAGCTGCTCAGAGAAGAAATCTAATACATTTTCCGGATCCAATGGGAAGAAGCCATGGTTGATATGCATGTCTGTCAAGAACTCTGGAGTGGAAATGTGGCCCATGTGCTGGATATTTGTTGGCCATGATAAATGACTATCTTAGTTTGAGTCCCCCAAAGAAGGTGGTTAGACAAAGTTTGGGTGCAGGGAGTTTGTTTGGGAAATGAATCCTAAAACCACAGATGACACAATGCAGAAGATGAGACAAAGAGGGAGAGAAGGAAAATGTGGGTTGCCACTGGAGTATGCTACTTCTGAGGATCTCCAGAAAATGTTGTCTGCCTCGGCACCCTCTCCTGGAGTGTGGGAGCCTGGGCATTGACCCACCCACTCTCACCCCTTGTTGACTGACGGTTGCCTCCAGGGGTGCCAGAGCAAAAATCTCAGGCAGAAAACGAGCAATAAAAACACCTGAGTGAGAAGTTGACAGAATGTCATAAAGGGTCTCTCCCAGGTGAAGCCAAGTGAAAATAGGCTGAGCATCCACAGGCCTGCTCCAGTGGCCTGGTCACCCTGCTTTCTTAGTGCTTTTCTTCTAATTTCTGTTAGCTGCTTGAAGGCAGAGTCCCAGGAAAAACTTATGCACAATGCCTAAGACCTAAAAGGTATTCAGTCAGTATAAAGTCAATTAGTGTTGATTAGCCTGTGAAGAGAGAAAAGGGAGGACAATTAGATTCATCATTTGCAGTTTCTTGTTTAAAGCCCAAGATTTTGTGGATTGAGTTACCTCCTGTGAAATCCAGCTATTTGGCCAAAGCAGCATGCTAATCTAGATCATTTTCATCACACAGATACCACTCAGAAGTCCAGAAAACCAGACAGCTCCCATGAAAACACTGGTCTCAAAGAAAAGATGGGGGATGATTTAATGAAGGCACTTAGAGACTGCATTGTCCTGCAAATGGGGCAGGATGAATGGTCTTGGGAGGCCTCTGAAAGGGCATCCTTGAGATGAAGACCTGGGTCATCTGATCACAAAATATGTATACTTTTGTATTTTAAAATTATCCTTTGAAGTCAAAAGCACCTCCTCTTTCAACTTGCTTGAATAATAAGTGCTAACTAAACAAAATAAAATCCCATGGATGGAGGAGCCTGGTAGGCTGCAGTCCATGGGGTAGCTAAGAGCTGGACATGACTGAGCAACTTCCCTTTCACTTTTCACTTTCATGCATTGGAGAAGGAAATGGCAACCCACCTCAGTGTTCTTGCCTGGAGAATCCCGGGGACGGGGGAGCCTGGTGGTCTTCCGTCTATGGGGTCGCACAGAGTCAGACACGACTGAAGCGACTTAGCAGCTGTAGCAGCAAACAAAATAAAACTGCTTTAAAAGGTGTCCACTCCTCTAGTAACCTGTACCAAAATTTCATTTCTATGAACTGAATTATGTCCCTACAAAATTTATATGCTGATGTCTTAAACCCTAATGTAACTGTGTTTGGAGATAAACAAAGTGTGTTTATGTGTGTGTGTGTGTGTATGCGCGTGCGCATGCATGATCAGTTGCTAAGTCGTATCCAACTCTTTGCAACCCAAGAAATATAGCCCACCAGGCTCCTCTGTCCATGGGATTTTCAGCAAGAATACTGGAATGGGTTACTATATCCCTCTCCAGGGGTCTTCCCAACCTGGGGATCAAGCCTGTGTCTCCTGTATTGGCAGACGGATTCTTCACCACTGAGCCACTTGGGAAGCCCTCTATAAGGAAGTAACTAAGGTTAAATGAGGCCATAAGAGGGGGCCCTGATCTGATAGATTAGTGTCCTTAAAAGAACAGACAATTGCTGGTGCTCTCTGTCTCTGTCTGCCTCTCTCTTTTTCTTTGTGTCTCTGCCTCTTTCTCTCTCCCTCTCTATCTCTGCTTCTCTTCCCCTTCTGCTTCCTTCATTCCCAACAGTAGGGACACAACAAGAAGCCAGCTACCTACAAGCCAGGAAGATATCCTTTACCAGAAACTAAATTTGCTGGCACATTGACGCTGGATTTTCCACCTTTCAAAACGCTAAGAGAAAAACAATTTCTGATGTTTAAGTAACCCAGATTGTGGCATTTTGTTTTGGTAGCCCAACTGACTAATATAACCACTCTAGTCCCTTTCCTAATGGTTCATACTGAAGTCCCAAAAAAGTGCTACCAAAAAGTCTCATCTGAAACTCTCACTACAATTTCCATCACAGCCTTGCAGGGGAATCTGGCCAGGAATTTTTATGTGCATCCCAGAACCAGAGAATTGAGGTTCCCTAGGATTTAGCCCAATGCTCAGTCACAGTAGAAGCTCAATAAATATTTGGTGGATGTAACTTTGAAGCATCCCATGTGTAAGATCAAGTAGCTGACTCTTCTCCCTGGGCTTATCATTCTCTTCAACACTGCATTTTCTCCAGTGTCACTTATTTTAAAGTACTAAGAAGTGGCTTCTCAAAGCTACCTGAAGTTGTCATTTGAGTTCAGATTACTAGCTGAGTGATCATGAGCCAGTTAAAGTATAAGTTTGGGTCCCCAAAGAAAGCTTCAGATCTAAGTAGTTTATTTGGGAGGTGCAGGAAACACCTATATGGTGGTGGGAAGACAACAGGGAAAGGAAGACAGTTGTTCAGTTTGTATTATCAAGCAGGTTGCCACTGTGGGTCACTGGAGTTAATCCCCTTGCAGAACTCTGGGGATCAGGGTACATGCCTCAGAATTAAATCCTCACCCTGCTACGAAGGGAGCCGCAGAGCATTTATACACCAGCTCCTGCCAGTTACTAGCTGACGGCTCTCCTCGTGGATATTTATTCCCCAACTCATCTGGCATGCTGGAACGCTGCAGGCAGACTCCAGAGGAGAGCAGAAGCTCTCAGGCCAAACTTTGGCGTTTGGAAGTTGAACTGGTAAATGCTGAGACAGTGAGGACCAAGGAGACATGGGTGGGGCACAGACAGTGTCTGCCATCTAGAAAAGAAAGACAAATACCCGAATACCCCGTTCATTAGATGAGTTGATACTTGTGATGTACTTGGAACACTGGATGGTATACAAATGCTCTGACTGTAGCAGATTGTATTTTCCATACACAGACACAGAAATTTTCTGGTCCCATATGCTTTTCAAGAACCTTGCTATTCCCTATTAAGGGCTGGAGTCTACTTCCCCTTCCTGTGGACTTTATGACTGCCTTAATGAGTGTGGTGCTGCAAAAATGAAGGGGGTGTTCTATGACTGCCTTGATGAACGCAGGGCTGCAGAAGTGAAGCTTCTGGCTTCCAAGGCTGTGTCATATGGGTCTGCCTGTTACTCTATCTCTGTCTATCTCTCTTTGTATATGAATATTTACACACACACACACACACCTTGGGAGCCTCACCCTGAAGCTACCACTCTGGAGAGATCACATTAAGAGACGACATAGGAACAGAGAGAAATAGCCAAGGAGCCTCAGCTATTGGAGTTGTTCCAAATCAGGTGCCTTTTGGGTGAGCAAAGAAGGCTTTGAGATTATCTCAGCCACAGTTGTCTTACAGCCACAGTCACAGAAGAGACCTTGAGCCAGATATGGTCAATTAAGCTGGATCTGAATTTCTAATCCACAGAAACCATAAGAGGAAATAAACAGTCATTGTTATTTTAAGACACTAAATTTTGAGATAAATTTTATGTAGCCATAGTAACTAGAACAGTAATTGATAAACAAATACAATCTCACCTCTTCTACTCACAATTTCTCTCCTTCATATTATGGATATCAGATTCTAGCAGATGGTTTTTAGCACAAGTTCATATTTTTCCAGAAGTCAAATTTTACAGTGTTGATATGGCAAGGTTTTGTGTTAAAGTTGATGTGTGCAAAGGTTAGGTTTAGTCCTGGGCTGGACATTGTGGGTGATTCCTCAGTACCCACTTTTCTTATATTCCGTCCAGGAGCAGCTTGATTGTTTGATCATTCACCTCTGACTTGAGAAGTAAGCTATAATGATCTAAGCCTTCAGGAAATCCCAGACTTCTTGCCAATGATCGGACCACATAAGTCAAGCATAAAACAATCAACACTTGACTTTCCCCTAGAATTGGTTAGGGATGGTTTCATCAACAGTACGTGTAGTGCTTTTGCTGGGGATTCTCCAATGTAGAAGCATTCTTCTGGAGAGTAGTGGGTTTATATTGCAAACCACTGCAATCATTTTGCTAGCATGAAGGAAACAATCCCGAGGATGGAATCAGTACACAAAAGAGGCAAGACTGAAAGATCACATAGTCTAGAGCCTTGGTCAAACCATGCCTAAAGCCCAGACTACAGCTGCAATTTCGGGTATGGGAGCCAAGAAGTTTCTGCCTTTGTTGTTTAAACCACTTTGGTATGGATTTTCTCTTGATGGTGCTTTAGTCACTAAATAGTGTCTGGCTCTTGTGACCCTATGTACTATACCCTGCCAGGTTCCTCTGTCAATGGGATTTCCCAAACAGAAATACTGGAGTGGGTTGTCATTTCTTTCTGCAGGGGATCTTCCTGACTCAAGTATCAAACCTGAGTTTCCTGCATTGCAGGTGGTCTGCTGCATTTCAGGCAGATTCTTTACCACTGAGCCACCAGGGAAGCCATGGATTTTTCTCTTACTTATAACCAAAAGTGTCCTAATTAATTTAGGTATCAACGTGTCAGACTTTAGTCAGTGACTAATGTCACTAGAACTCTTCTCCAGAAGTGGAAGAGAGAAGCAATATTTAATCTTTACCAAATTTCCTAACATTTTCTTTGGATATATTTCTATAAAACCTTGAGTTTTGCCAAGAAAATAGCCACCATTTTCCTGGCTTCATCTTGAGTTAAAAGTGTGTACACATTCTGATAGTACTAAGGAAGGCTCTGCCCCCAGCCTCTCTCCTAGTTTCTGGTGGCCTCAGAAATTCCTTGACTTGTAGATAGCCATTTTCTCCCTGTCTTTGCATATCATTTTCTCTCTGGGTGTTTGTCTTTGTTTCTAGATTTCCCACTTTAAAAGGATATTGTCCATACTGGATTAAGGCCCGTTCCAATGACCTCATTATAAACTTGATTGGCTCTGTATGGACCTGATTTCTAAATGAGGTCACATTCTGAAGCACTAGGCATTAGAACTTCAACATATCTTTATTAGGGGACCCAAGCCATTCCATAACAGTGTGGGTAGAGGGAGTTGCTTGAGAGGGTGTACATGAAAATGACAAGACATCAAACATAGGAAAGTTAACAAAAACACTTTATCAAACACAATTTTGGAGTCATTCCTATGTAAGAAGGCCTTACTTTAATTTGTAGGAAATGGAAAGCACAGGGTTCTTGACAGAAGACATGTTTCTTGGCTGAGACATGGTGATGAGTTGAAAGAATCAGAGCCAGGTTCCTGAAACACAGAGTCTGTGTTGCCTTTATTTTTTTTCTGGCCTAGATGTTTCCATTACAACAATCTCTGTTTTGTTAGGTCTTTTTTTTTTTTGAGGGAATACACACAAAGCTTTGACTTATATCATTTTCGTTGCATCCAACTGAATGAAATTTATGAAGCTTTTTGCACAATGTGTTCATTGTTTGGATTGGGATAATTGAAGTGTCAGAAATATTTGCTTATTGAAAACAACTCCAGAAGGCCCTGATATGCAACCAGGCCAGGGCCACAAGGCATGCCACACTGGGGACAGCTATGTCCTGATGCCTTTCATGGCAAGAGCATCTTCCCAGGTAAACTAATTTCACACCTTGGGAGGACCACTGGATTAGGATTCAGTTCAGTTCAGTTCAGTTGCTCAGTCATGTCCAACTCTTTGCTACCCCATGAATCACAGCACCCCAGGCCTCCCTGTCCATCACCAACTCCTGGAGTTCACTCAGACTCACGTCCATCGAGTCAGTGATGCCATCCAGCCATCTCATCCTCTGTCGTCCCCTTCTCCTCCTGCCCCCAATCCTTCCCAGCATCAGAGTCTTTTCCAATTAGTCAACTATTCTCATGAAGTGGCCACAGTACTGGAGTTTCAGCTTTAGCATCAATCCTTCCAAAGAAATCCCAGGGCTGATCTCCTTCAGAATGCACTGGTTGGATCTCCTTGCAGTCCAAGGGACTCTCAGGAGTCTTCTCCAACGCCACAGTTCAAAGGCATCAATTCTTCGGCACTCAACCTTCTTCACAGTCCAACTCTCTCATCCATACATGACCACTGGAAAAACCATAGCTTTGACTAGACGGACCTTAGTCAGCAAAGTAATGTCTCTGCTTTTGAATATGCGATCTAGGTTGGTCATAACTTTTCTTCCAAGGAGTAAGCGTCTTTTAATTTCATGGCTGCAGTCACCATCTGCAGTGATTTTGGAGCCCCCCAAAATAAAGTCTGACACTGTTTCCACTGTTTCCCCATCTATTTCCCATGAAGTGATGGGACCAGATGCCATGATCTTAGTTTTCTGAATGTTGAGCTTTAAGCCAACTTTTTCACTCTCCACTTTCATTTTCATCAAGAAGCTTTTTAGTTCCTCTTCACCTTCTGCCATAAGGGTGGTGTCATCTGCATATCTGAGGTATTGATATTTCTCCCAGCAATCTTGATTCCAGCTTGTGTTATCAGAGGGCTTTATTTCTGATAGGAACTTCACAGTTCACTCACCCTGTGACTGTAACTTTGAATAAATCATCTAATTTCTCTGGGCTTCAAAGTTAAATGGACTTGAAGAACATGGTCTTATCTACTTCACAGGGATACTGTGTAGCTCTTTTCCCATGAAGTGATGGGACTGGATACCATGATCTTCGTTTTCTGAATGTTGAGCTTTAAGCCAACTTTTTCGCTTTCCTCTTTCACTTTCATCAAGAGGCTTTTTAGTTCCTCTTCACTTTCTGCCATAAGGGTGGTGTCACAAAATCACTCATAAATCATGAAAAAGAGCCTACTCACATGTACTCTTCCTACATCACTGATCTTCTTCCCACCCACCATAATGATCAGAGTGAGGACACCTATAAACAGAATTCGAATTCTTTTATCTGCCAGGTGAACATTTTTCTTATTTAGGCAACATACAAAAATTCGGGCTACCAAATCCACCAATTCTGTGTATATAGACATGGAGGCAACCATGAATATTTTAGTAAAACTAACAACATGAGAGAATTTAGATTTTTAAAAATCTTTAAGACAGTTATATAATTCATATATATCAGGTCTCATGTACATCATAGATTTAGAAGGTGAAAGGACACAGAGGCTACCTTCTTTCAGCTGTAGCAGTAGGAAAACAAGATCCATTATCTGTGAAAGGAGAATCTCTGTTCTGGCATCTACTCACCGTTTTCAAATGCATAATGTCATGGTGGAGAACGAGCTCTGAAAAAGATTAGTAACAATAGCTGCACTTTGTTTTCTGACTTTTAGATCATAGCTACAGTTGTACAGTTTTGAAACTCACAGCCTCTTTGGATTACTGACTTTAACTGTTTCAGTCCTTCTAATGATTTTGCATGTACCAACTTTTTTTTCAGTATAAAATACTTATAGTGGTTTCCATTTCTTCTACTAAAATCTTCTTTGATATGAATGCTTGCTAGAGAAAGGTGTTCAGAAAATAAATAAATAAAACTCAACCATGATTAAAGTTTTATTATTTGACTTGGTGTTTGTCAAAAGGCAGTGATGACTTCATTTATTGTTGTGGTTTAGTCATTAAGTCAAATCTGACTGTTTTGCAACCCTGTGGACTGTAGTCCAGCAGGTTCCTCTGTCCATGGGACTTCCCAGGCAAGAACACTGGAGTGGTTTGCCATTTCCTTCTCCAGGGAATCTTCCCAACCCAGGGATTGAGCCAGAGTCTCCTGCATTAGCAAGAGATTCTTTTCCACTGAGCCACCGGGGAAGCACAATTTATTAACAGTGGAAAACAGATACAGATGCAGTGATAAAAAAGTTATTTACAGTATTAAATGTAATAGCCAGGAATAAGGTGCCTATTGAAGGCAAATCTTTGGTGACAATGCTTGCTATGGCAGAATGAAAATTATTATTTTATCACTATTAGGATGAAATAAGAAATCCTGAGTTGGGCTGGAGCCAGCAGCTAGCCAAACGGCTGTCATTTGTCATCACTTAATTCATTAGAGAGTCTATGGTTCATGTTATCTCACAATAGTTAATGTTTTCAGAGATATTCAGGAGAAAACAATATTGAAGAAATATAAAAAGATGGTGCTTAAATATCTGAGCTTCAAGAGAATACTAAATGCTTCTAAAGAGAAAAGACAGAATATCTACAAAGGAATAGAAATCAAGTTAGAATCAGAATTTTCAACTGCAACTCTGCATGACTGGAAACTTCTAAAACCATCTCAGTGTTTTCTAACAAAGGGTTCATTGATAACTACCCTTTTCAAATTATGTAAAATATACTGACTACAGAATTTTCTCCAAGGCAATAAGGATCTGCTCTAGTGTTACAGAATAAAAACTTTCCACATGTATAAAAAATGAATAACACTGACATTTAAAATTCATTTTTCATAGATAATATGTACACACAGTAAAAAAATGTTTAATGCACAAAAGATTTTTATGAAAATGAATTTTCACTTTATCTTTGTGCCCTCCCAGTCATCTCTCTAATAACAGGATTAACTTTTTAAAAAAAGACACTTAGCTCAGGGCTGAGTTTTTATATTTTTATTGAGATACAGTTCACATACCATAATATCCAGACTTCCATGGTGTAAAATTCAAGGTTTTTAGCATACTCATAAGTTGTACAGTCATCACCACTATCTAACTGTAGAACATATATAACATCATCACAGAAAGATAGCCCAAACTCATTAGTAGTGACTCCCTGTTTTCTTATTTCTAGACCCTGGCAGTCATAGTCTACTTTCTATCTCTTGGAATTTGCCTATTCTGGATTTTTATACAAATGAAATAAAAAAACATATGGTCTTCTGTGTCTGGCTCCTTTTATCTAGCATAGTGTTTTCAAGGTTCATCCACACTGTAACACAGCTTGTTTATAAACTAACCTGATACTGTGAAATGTTATCAGTATTTGTTCTGCCTGGAGAGAAGATGAAAGAGGTATTTCAATATTTGCTGTAATAGCTGTATATTAGATAGATCTCTTAGACAAGCCGAGATATTTAATTATGTTTCATTGCATATGAATGGCGCTCTTAGGGGCTGAGTTTCACAAGGGGCAAGTCCCAAGAAAGCAAAACAGATGGGCAAAGACAGCATCACTGATGCAACATCACAAAGTGTACAACATTGTATGTTAGACAGACAAAGAAGGTTAGTTAGAGACAGGAGTTTTCGAGTCATCAACTCAAAAGGTGGCAAAGCTTTCAAACAAACAAGAATGCATAAATAATACCTTCTGTTCTTTTTAATCCATCAAGTCTTCAAGTGACAGAACATAAGCAAACTTCCCAATATTGTTCTAAATCTACACAACTCAGTTTAAAAAAAAAACAACACTCTTATTGGAAAATATCAGAGGACAGTGAAAAATTAATAAACATATAGATTAAAAGCTCAAAGAACAAAACACCCTTATAAACACCATCCATGCCAAGGCCAAAAAAGTTTCTCTTGAGCCCCCTCAATTAGTACCCTCTGTGGCCTATAAATATAGTCATTATCTTGAGTCTAAGAGTATTTTCTTTTCACATTTTATGTACATGAACCCATACAGTATATGTTATTTTGTTTCTGGTTTCTTGATTAATATTTTTTTTTGAGGATAATCTATGTTGTTGTAATTGTAGTTCATTTGCATTGTGGAAGCACATGCTTGAATATACCACAATTCACTTTTCATTTACCCTTGATAGACACTTTGGCTCTTTTCAGTTTATGCTATCATAGATAATGGTTTTACATGTATTCTTGTTCATGTCTTGGCATACATAAGCACACATTTCTGTTGGGTTTATATTTCAGAGTAAATTATTGGACCATATAGTATTCAAATATTAACTTTAGCAGATTTTCAAAGCATAGTCCCAATTTATACTCTATTCAGCAATGTATTCAGGTAGTGTATTTAGCAGAGTAGCAGGATACAAGATTAATATACAGAAATCTGTTGCATTTCTTTAAATAAACAATGAAATAATTGAAAGTTTTAAAGAGTCTCTTCTAAAATACCATAAAATAATACTTAGGCATAACCCTGACCAAGGCGGTGAAAAATGTATATGCAGACTACAAAACATTAATAAAGGAAAGTGAAGATGATTAAAATAAATGGAAAGATATCCCATGCTCTTAGATTGGAAGAATTAATATAGCTAAAATAGCCATACTATCCAAAGCAGTCTGCACATTAAGTGTAATCCCTATCAGATCATCCATGACAGTTTTCACAGAACTAGAGCAAATAATCCTAAAATGTATATGGAACCGCAAAAGAACCAGATACCAAAACAATCCTGAAGAAAAAGAACAAAGCTGGAGATATAACCCTCCCAGACTTTAGAAAATACTGCAAAGCTACAGTAATCATAACAGCATGGTGCTGGCACAGAAATAGATATAAAGATCAATGAAACAGAATAGGGAGCCTAGAAATAAACCCAGAGCCTACAATTAACCTTTGAAAAAGGAGCAAGAATATACAATGGAGAAAAAACAATCTCTTCAGCAAGTGGTATTGGTAAAGTTGGATGGCTACATGTAAATAAATGAAGTTAGAACACTCCCTTGGACCACACACAAAAATAAACTCATATGGATTTTAATCTTTAGACTTAAATATAAGAAATGGCACACAAAACTCAGAGAATAGAAAGAACACAGGCAAAACATTCTCTGACATAAATCATACAAATGTTTTCTTGGGTCAGTCTCCCAAGACGAAAAGAGAAAGACAAGTTTCACCACTTATATGTGACATCTAAAAATATATATACAAATAAACTTATTTACAAAACAGAAACAGACTCACATAGAGAAAACAAACCTGGTTACCAAAGAGGAAAGGGGGGAGGGATAAATTAGAAGTTTGGGGTTAACAAACTTATATGACTACATATAAAATAGATAAATAAGAAAGTCCTACTGTATAACACAGGAAACTATATTCAATATCTTTTAATAACCTATACTGGAAAAGAATCTGCAAAAGAATACATGTATATATTTCAGTTATATACATATATAACAGAATCACTCTTACTCTTGAAACTAACACTGCATAGTGAAACAAACTATACTTCAACAACAAGAACGAAAAATAACCTAGCAGATCTGTCAGTACTTGAAGCAAATTACCATGCAAACTAAGTTATCCATCATGAACTGGGTTGTGTCTGACCAACAAAGCTATAAGACTGAATATGCAGCGCAGCATTTCTGTCACCAAATGGAAACCAAATGAGTCCAAGCTGGTCCTGAAGGTATAGGTAAATTGCATGAGTAAGTGTTATACAGATGCCTGTGTTCTATACTTCTGCAATAATATCTGATCCCCTTTCAACCAACCGACACCTATGATTACATGGAACACACCTTTTGACCAGTTAACTGAGGGAGAAATATTTAAGCCCAGTAAACAGATGTTTCTGTATGAAATACTCTCAATATTAAACAGCTGTAATATTTTAGTTCAACTCTGGATTGACCTTGAAGAACAGTAATGAAAGATCATATGGAAGTGGCTCTTATTAATTTCCCTAAAAATCCACTGGTGAAATTCCTATCACTTCTGCAACTGAAGCCTTGCTAATCCAGAAGCCCTAGCTTCAAGAAAAGTTTTCTATCAGGACATAGAACAATGATTCGATTAAAGGGGAAGTTGAGACTGCTACCTAATCACTTGGGGCTCTTCAGTCAATACCCATATGGGAGGTTATTCTATGAGCTTGGGTAATTGACTTTGATTATCAAGAGGAAACTGGGAATACAACTCAGTGAGGGTAAGGAGGGGTATGTCAGAAATGCAGATCTCCCAGGGCACTTCTTAGTATTCCTGTTCTTGCCAAATCCCTCTTAGTTTCTATACTCCTAAACTAGGTTTATGTCTAGTTCTGTGACAAAGGGCTCCAGTGTCTTTGGCAGGACACCTATATCATTAAGCCTGAGAGTTTGGAGGTAATGAGAGACCATTGTGGTCTCTCTGTAATATGCCTTTGCTTCTGTTCCCCATGTCCTCTTCCTTTCCTGATTACCTTTCCTGTTAACTTCAAGATGCAATTAGAAAGAGTACTCCCACAATTGCATAATGTCAATTCCGTATAATAAAACTCTTATTATACATGCATATATCCTAGAAGCTCTGTTGCTCTGATTGAACTCTGATGGATATATTAGCCTACATGTCAGACTCATTTGGCTTTTTCTGTTCTAACTCCTCCCCCTTGGCTTAGTCCTCATTTTGCACATATTCTCTAGAATCACAGCACTGACCCTCTTTTCTCCTTACACTTTCCTTCTTACACATTCTTTGTAGCCAAGCTCATCAATTTCCATAAATCTCACATGCACGCCCTTCCCTTTTATATTGTACTTGTAGACCAAACTTCTCTCTTGAACTCTATCGGTATTTCTGCCAGCCTTCAAAACATCTCTGATTGTACAGCTTTGTAATAATTATACTCTCATCCCACTAGATTATAAGATGGTGAGGAAAGACAGCATTATGTTATTCATCTTATCCTAAGTATTTAGCATGATGAACAGTATGCAGCAGGCACTTAACATATGTTTAAGAATGAATATATCAATGAACAAATGACTGAATGAATTGATTCATAAAGAGATAGAAACTGCAGGAGATAACAAGTGGCAACACAGAAGAATAGAGCATAGTTATTCTCAAAAAAGTTATAATTTAAAGATCTATATGTATGGCATAATTTTCCAAAAGTTTTAATAAATAATGTTTTCCTAAAATAAATATTTAACCAGAAGGTTTCAGTAAAAAGAAGTACCATGATTTTAAATTGCTAGCGTTTCTTTATTTTTTAGTATACATTGAATTTTGTACATAAAATACTTCAAAAATGCTTCAAGTATTTAATTTAAACTGATGACTGTATGTGAGGCTTTCAGATTTATGAGTGGAAGTAAACTTTCACAGAAAAAAGTATGTTTTCATTTTTCTAATAGAAGTTGTATAATTAAATACAGTTTATGCTAAGCAACCACAATACTATTACAAGACATTTATTTTTAGATTAAGGATAGCTGCAGAATCTTTATTAAGTGAAGGTATAATTTGTATTTGTGTTATCAGAAAAACAACTCCGGTTGTCAATTTATCTGCTAGAAAAATAATTAAATGCTAAATGCAAACAGAGTAAAAAATATAAGATTCTGCTTTCAATTTGCATTAATATAGTCATACTCCATGGTTCACTTATCAAATTATTCTTCTCTAAAGAAGCTATTTCTTTACTGTCATACATTTAATAACAACACATAATTACTATACTTTCCAGAATTTTCTGGGCTTGAATCTTCAGAGAAACCATGCAAAAGAAATAATTTGGGGGCAAGCTATTGATATACTGCCTATATTTATTCACTGAACAACTTGCATTTAATTTGAATAATATTTTGGTTTTTTAAAATTGTTCACAAAATTAAATAGAACAAAGGAACAAGAAATCTAGAGGACACATGTCTCAGAGTGGAATGGTTTTAATGAAAAACAGCTTTATTAATATATTAATAGTATGCTCTGCCATTGTTTTATCTCTTGTTTATGTATAAAACTTACAAATCTTTACCATCTGAAAGATAAAGTTCCAAATCGCAACTTCTCAAAACTCTGTTAATCTTTTCCACTTCATTTCCAATAACTCATCCCTATTGGAGAAGGAAATGGCAACCCACTCCAGTGTTCCTGCCTGGAGAATCCCAGGGACAGGGGAGCCTGGTGGGCTGCCGTCTATGGGGTCGCACAGAGTCAGACACGACTGAAGTGACTTGGCAGCAGCAGCAGCAGCATGAAATCTGAACTCCCACCATGCTGAATCCATTGCAGTTCCTTCTACGCATTATGTACTCTGTGAACTTTCATCCCTTCTGCCTTTTTCATGCTATATCATCTGTATGGAAGCAAATCTCCCCTCCTTTCTTCTCTGACTTTCTAGATGCTCCATTCTCTATCATTATAGCTTGCAAACTGATCAATTATTTTCGGAGTCCTTCCTTTTACTGTACTACAAGTGTGTCAGTCGTTGCCAATAGTAACTGACACATGTTGCCACAAGCCCTTTGCCTGCCATTTCACTGAAAGCTCTGAGTTCACCAAGGACATTAACTGCCTTCTAATTAATTGAGAACTATTTCACCAAACCTTCTGGCACTGCATAACATAGACTGCCATCCTTCTAGTCTCTAGTAATAATTACTTTGTCACCTGTTCCTGAGTCCTGAATCCAATGGCTCATATTTTACAGCCTTTATCATAATACACCACCACAGTTTTGGAACCAAATCTGAATTAATCTCAGTAGGTTAGGTTATGCTACAGTAACAAGCTACTCCCAAACCTGGTGACTTGTTTGGTTTTCATTCTCAATGCATGTCCACCATAGCTCAGCAACATATCTGTTGCGGGTAGTTTTCAGCATGAAAGGAAAAGCTCTGTCTACAACACTGCTGACCTTGTGGCAGAATGAAAAGACAGAACATAGCACATGCTAGCTCTTAAAGCTTCTGCCTGTGCATGACAAATACTACTTGTCACATCTCATTGGCAAATAATGCAAGTCATCTTATCAAGCCTGACATTAGTGAGGCAAGTAGCTGATACCCCTTCCAGGGAGAAGCAGCAAGAATTTGTACATAATATAATTTGCCACACATAACAATTCTACTTCTAAAGCTGAAGTTTCCTTTTACATCATGTATATTCTACGATGGTGTCTTTTTCCAGATTGTCATCTCTAATCATCCCATCTCTGTTTAAATATCGGTCACTGACTCTTTCCTCTAACTTTATTGTGAAAAATATAGATTTTTACAGTCTGACATTTTGGTTAATATTTAATGGAACTTTGAAAATTCTCTGGTGTTCCATTGTTTAGGACCCCATGTTTCCATTGCCAGGTGTCTGGGTTCAACCCCTGGCCAGGGAACTAATATCTCCAAGCCAAATGCCTGCCCCTCTCAAAAAAAAAATTTTTTTTTAAATGAAATTTAACTTCCCTGGTAGCTCAGGTAGTAAAGAATCTGCCTGCAATGCAGGAGACCCCAGTTCAATTCCTGGGTCAGGGAGATCTCCTGAAGAAGGGATAGGCTACCCACTCCAGTATTCTTGGGCTTCCCTTGGGGCTCAGTTAATACAGAATCCGTCTGCAATTCTGTGGAAGACCTGGGCGCATTCCCTAGGTTGGGAAGATCCCCTGGAGGAGGACATGGCAAGCTACTCCAGTATTCTTGCCTGGTGAATCCAAGACAGAGACAGAAGTGCCTGGTGGGCTACAGTCCATGGGGAAGCAAAGAGTTGGACACAACTAAGAGATGAAGGAAAAGTTGGCTTAAAGCTCAACATTCAGAAAACAAAGATCATGGCATCTGGTCCCATCACTTCCTGTGAAATAGATGGGGAAATAGTGGAAACAGTGTCAGACTTTATTTTGGGGGGCTCCAAAATCACTGCAGATGGTGACTGCGGCCATGAAATTAAAAGACTCTTACTCCTTGGAAGGAAAGTTATGACCAACCTAGATAGCATATTGGAAAACAGAGACATTACTTTGCCAACAAAGGTCCATCTAGTCAAGGCTATGGTTTTTCCACTGGTCATGTATGGACTGTGAAGAAAGCTGAGTGCCGAAGAATTGATGCTTTTGAACTGTGGTGTTGGAGAAGACTCTTGAGAGTCCCTTGGACTGCAACCAGTCCATCCTAAAGGAGATCAGTCCTGGGTGTTCATTGGAAGGACTGATGCTGACTGAAACTCCAATACTTTGGCCACCTCATGAGAACAGTTGACTCATTGGAAAAGACCCTGATGGTGAGAGGGACTGGGGGCAGGAGGAGAAGGGAATGACAGAGAATGAGATGGCATCACGGACTCGATGCACATGAGTCTGGGTGAACTCTGGGAGGTGGTGATGGACAGGGAGGCCTGGCATGCTGTGATTCATGGGGTCGCAAAGAGTCGAACACAACTGAGCGGCTGAACTGAAGAGACTAAGCACAGCACAACCCTGCTAATTCGGTTGTGCTGTGCTTAGTCTTTAATCATTAACAATTCCTTTGTTAATGATTCCAAAGGCATCACTTGACTACCTACATTATTGTTACTTCTAGAAACTAAATCATTCAAAAAAGAGTCACCAGCTTTTACTTTCTTATTAGCAATGGCATTCCTGTACGCCTACTTACTCATTACCAATTGTTATCATTAAAAATAAAATACTGCAAGATCTTCCCTTTGTAATTTCTTTACTGAAAGCCTACCTACACTTACTCATCTTGGGCTTCTGTGTTCACATCTAAGTATCTTCCATGATTTTTGTGCTTATCTTTTCTTTTAACATAACCATACTCCATACCATAGTTTATAAAGTAAATGTCAGAGACACCTTTACAACCTCTCTGATCTCATTTTTTAATGGGTCAGCCATACTGGCCTCCCTTGAGCATTTTATTATTTTTTTTAATCTGAAAATTATTTTTTCTTGACAATCGGAATGTTCTTCCCCCAGATCTTCAGTAGGTTACCTTATTTTCATTTAGGTTTCTGCTCAAATATTATCTCCTCAGAGGAATCTTCCACATTCACTTTTACTAAAATAAACTTCTTTGCTCCACCCTCCATGTCCTTCTCTATCGCATTATTCTTTTTGTTTGTTTGCTTTATTAGTCTGTAAAATGGGCTTCCCTGGGGGATCAGATGGTAAAAGAATCCACCTGCAATGCAGGAAACTCAGGAGATGTGGGTTTGATCCTTGAGTCAGGAAGATTCCCCCCTGGAGAAGGGAACAGCTACCCACTCTAGTATTCTTGCCTGGGAAATCTCATTGACAGAGGACCCTGGCGTGCTACAGTCCATAGGGTAACAAAGAGTCAGACACAACTAAATTATTAACAAGAAGTCTCTAAAACTATCTTAATTGTTTATTTATGGTTTTGAAACCGTTCACCTCAGATTGGGATCTGAGGTGCCAAGACCCATGTGCCAAGAACTGAACCTGGCCAAGACCCATAGCTTCAAACTGAGATCACACACCTGTTTTTAGGACCTAATGCAGCTCAGTCAGTCAGTCAGTTCCGTCGCTCAGTCGTGTCTGACTCTTTGCAGCCCCATGGACTGCAGCATGCCAGACCTCCCTGTTCATCACCAACTCCTGGAGTTTACTCAAACTCATGCCCATTGAGTCCATTGAGTCAGTGATGCCATCCAACCATCTCATCCTCTGTTGTTCCCTTCTCCTCCCCCCTTCAATCTTTCCCAGTATCAGGGTCTTTTCAAATGAGTCAGCTCTTCACATCAGGTGGACAAAGTATTGGAGTTTCAGCTTCAACATCAGTTCTTCCAATGAACACCCAGGACTGATCTCCTTTAGGATGGACTGGTTGCAGTCCAAGGGACTCTCAAGAGTCTTCTCCAACACCACAGTTCAAAAGCATCAACACCTCTGTGCTCAGCTTTCTTTATAGTACAACTCTCACATCCATATATGACTACTGGAAAAACCATAGCCTTGACTAGATGGATCTTTGTTAGCAACATAATGTCTCTGCTTTTTAATATGCTGTCTAAGTTGGTCATAACTTTTCTTCCATGTGTCAGTGTCTTTTAATTTCCTGGCTGCAGTCATCATCTGCAGTGACTGAGATGAAGCTCAGGTTCTTGATATTTCATCACAGAAAGAATTCAATGAGCGGCAAAGTGGTAAATAAGAAGTGGATTTATTTAGAGAGAAACACACTCCATAGACAGAGTGTGGGCCATCTCAGAAGGCAAGAGCAGCAGCAAAATGTGATGTAGTTAGCTTCTACAGGCTGAGTAATTTCATGGGCTTGAATGGGAGGATTACTTCAACTATTCTAGGGAAGGGTGGAGAATTCCAGGAATTGGGCTACTGTTCATTTTTTGGTCTTTTATTGCCAGCCTTTGAACTATCTTGGTGCCTGTGGATGTGTCTTTCAGCTTGCTGATGTGATACAACCAGCGTATACTGAGGCTCAAAATCTAGTGGAAGTCCACTAGTCTGCCATCTTGGACCTATTTGATTCTAATCAATTTATGTCATGTCTTCAGGCTATACCATTCTTTTAAAGGTTGTGCCCTGCCCCTCTTCCCTCCTATTTATCTTCCCAACCAGTATGTAAACTCCATTAGTGAGGAACAAGTTTTTGTTCCAGCTGCCATAGTTAAAACAGTGCCAGATGCAGAGTAGGTACTTAATAAAGATCTACTGAATGAATGAAAAAAGATACCCGTCTTCATAAGCTTCATGTCATTTTAATACTCACCACCTCTTCTCCAACACAATTTGAAAGCATCAGTTCTCCAGAGCTCAGCCTTCTTTACGGGCCAGTTCTCTTAACCTGAATAATTGGCATCAATCCACAGAGTTAGAATGGAACCTCTGAAACTATCCTGGACTCCCTCGTCTTCCCACTCCTATGTTTGACCAATCACAAAGTCTTGGTGCTACCTCCTAAATATCTCTGCAATCTTTTCTTCATCATCACATTTCCTACACTAGTGAAAGCTACCATTACCTAACATGGACTATTGCAATGGCGCTTTAACCATTCCCCCTTATTTCACATTTATCTCCAGTGATTCAATTTTCATAGACAAAGCAACCACTTAAAGTCACATCTTGCTTTTGCCTAACTCCCTAATGCTTTCAGCATAAAATCCATGCTGTGTAAATGACCACTGGTGCAACAGATCTGATCCCTGCCCCACCACCTCCCTTCTTCTACTATTCAAGTTCCAACCAAATCAGACTTCCCTTCTTAAAAAGTCTCTTTAAGACACGTGTACCCCAGCATTCATCATAACACTGTTTATAATAGCCAGGACATGGAAGCAACCTAGAAGTCTATTAGCAGATGAATGGATAAGAAAGCTGTGGTACATATACACAATGGAGTATTCAGTTCAGTTCAGTTCAGTTAAGTCGCTCAGTCGTGTCTGACTCTTTGCAACCCCATGAATCGCAGCACGCCAGGCCTCCCTGTCCATCACCAACTCCCAGAGTTCACTCAGACTCACGTCCATCGAGTCCGTGATGCCATCCAGCCATCTCATCCTCGGTCGTCCCCTTCTCCTCCAGCACCCAATCCCTCCCAGCATCAAAGTCTTTTCCAGTGAGTCAACTCTTCTCATGAGGTAGCCAAAGTACTGGAGTTTCAGCTTTAGCATCATTCCTTCCAAAGAAATCCCAGGGTTGATCTCCTTCAGAATGGACTGGTTGGGTCTCCTTGCAATCCAAGGGGCTCTCGAGAGTCTTCTCCAACACCACAGTTCAAAAGCATCAATTCTTTGGCGCTCAGCCTTCTTCACAGTCCAACTCTCACATCCATACATAACCACTGGAAAAACCATAGACTTGACTAGATGGACCTTAGTCGGCAAAGTAATATCTCTGCTTTTGAATATACTATCTAGGTTGGTCATAACTTTTCTTCCAAGGAGTAAGCGTCTTCTAATTTCATGGCTGCAGTCACCATCTGCAGTGATACTCAGCCATTAAAAAGAATACATTTGAATCAGTTTAACGAGGTGGATGAAACTGGAGCCTATTACATAGAGTGAAGTAAGCCAGAAAGAAAAACACCCATACAGTATACTAACGCATATATATGGAATTTAGAAAGATGGTAACAATAGCCTTGTATATGAGACAGCAAAAGAGACATAGATGTATAGAACAGTCTTTTGGATTCTATGGGAGATGGAGAGGGTGGGATGATTTAGGAGAATGCCATTGAAACATGTATAATATCATATATGAAATGACTCGCCATTCCAGGTTCGATGCAGGATACAGGATGCTTGGGGCTGGTGTACTGGGATGACACAGAGGAATGGTAGCGGAGGGAGGTGGGCTGGGGGGTTCAGGTTGGGGAACATGTGTACACCCGTGGCGGATTCATGTTGATGTATGGCAAAGCCAATACAATATTGTAACTAGCCTCCAATTAAAATAAGTAAGTTTAAAGTCTTTTTAGTTTCCGACAGTCACAACTATTACCTCTGTCTATACATCTACCTCCCTCCATTTCGTTTGGTTAACGTCTTCTCCTTCGGGTCTCCCGTTACTTTTTTGGAGGAGACTTTCTTTCCAGGTCCAATTACTGGTGTGATTATCTGATTGCTTTAAGTTACATGTGAGGTTGGAGTTCAGAGTGTCCTCGAATGCCTGGGTTAGACTTTTGGGTTAAAAATAGAAAAAGAAAAAAACAGGTAAATGAGAATTCCAGTATTGGGATACCGGAAAAAATTATGTGTAGTGACAAGACCAACAGAAACATATTTTTAGAATGCAGTTTTAGACCCAGGCAGAAGAGAGAGTGGCAATGTCGCAAAGGTCTTCGTAGCACCTTTGTAGCCAGGCTCCTCTGTCCGTGGGAATCTCCAGGCAAGAATACTGGAGTGGGTTGCCATTTCCAGCTCCAGGGAATCTTCCCGTTCCAGGGATCGAACCCGTCTTCCGCACTGGAGGCAGATCCTTTACTAGGTCTGAGCCACCAGGGAAGCCCAGGACACTTAAGCGACGACCAAGAACTGTTTCCAGATCCCACTGACCAGACTACCGCCATCTGTAAGTCACTTATTAATTTCTAACTTCTGCCCTTCAATGACAGTCAAGGACAGGAAGCAGCTGCAGTAGTTTTAAACCGCAGTCGCTGACCTCAGTGGCTAGAGACTCGACCTGCCCTCCAAGCGGCCGGCGCCCAGCAGCCAGAGGCGCCGCGCAGGTCCCGGAGCGGCTGTCAGGGCGGCCGGCGCGCGGCCGGCACGCGCGCCCCCAGCGTCTCGGCGCGCGCCCCAGGCCCGTGGACGTCTAGATAAAGACCCGGCTCTCTGAACGCAAGGCGCGTGCGTCCGCTTGCCCGCCCCCTCTTCAAACACGCGGCCTCCCGAGAAAGTGCCCGTGTAGTCAATCGTAGGTTCTAGTTTTGACGCAAAAAAAATTACCCATTGAAAGTATGCAAGGCATAGAAATGAGACTTTTTTGCTTTGCAGTCGAACGCTGTTGATTTGGCCAGCTTAGAGCAGACGCGAGAGGTGCTGAGTCAAACGGGCATTATCCAGGACAGCTGCATCCGGGCCCTTCTGCCGCAGGCCGCCCTCTGAGCCAGGGGTCCTTCAGGTAGGAGGTCCTGAGTGACTTTGGACGTCCGCTCCTCCAAGGTGCGGTGAGTGCTTAATCTCCGGCCTTGCGGCTTGGTTTTTCTCTTGGTTTGGATTCGAGGACACTGAAACCATGCTCCGCCAGATCATCGGTCAGGCCAAGAAGCATCCTAGCGTGAGTTCCTAAACCCTCTCCCAATGTCTTCCCTTGTCTATCCTGTTGAGGGAGGCGGCTGCGTCGGTCCCCTGGGAGCTTCCTCCTTCAGCCCCTTACGGTTCCTCGGGGCTGGACCTTGCCTGACTCTGTCCTGTTCCCCTAGTTGCCCCAGGACCTTGAGTTCTGACCTTGCACGCCTTGCATTGTGGGGCTTGGCCTGGCATGGGGGAGATGAGGGATACTCTCGGGCAAAAGAATATGTTGGAACAGTGTGGTGGGCGCGCGTCCTTTTGCAGGTCGTTGGTACCAGGAGGGATAGTTGTGCGCTATGTGGGTTAGACAGCAGGAAAGGTCAGGTGTACTGTTTGTTGTGCTGTTAAAAGCCTTGTTTTCACTGCATTGCACCACTAGGCCTTAAGGAAAATGTGAGGGTCTCTGAGTTTGGCATCCCTCAGTTTCTCTTGACGTCTTGATTTTTTGTGATATTTTAGGAGTGCGGAGTTTAATTGCGTGAGTTCTTTTATATTTCACGTATTTTCCCCTTGCACATCAACGTCTAGTGGTCCTAAAACTCTATCACGCAGTCTTTACTTCGTGTTTTTAAATCTGATTGCCTAACTGTGCATTAAATGTGCTAGCAGTACGTTTCCAGAGATTATGTGTAATAGCGGTATTTATAGTAGGTGTGTTTCTATATGCTCATTCAAACTTTTTTTCGTAACGTCTGTATAGAAGCAAGCCTAAATAATTTGCCAAGAGCTTGTGTTTCAAGCCTTGACATGCTTGAAGCTGAAATTTAATGACAGTGATGTATGACTATTAGGTAAAAAAGACAACGTATTTTCTTAGAAAATTTAAAATTTCAGTATAACGTTTTCCACGTTAAATCAGAATTATCCTCACATCCTTTAGAAATTCCTTGTTTAAAAAATCATTGAACATAGTTAAATTAATCTTCCTTAAAAATGAAGTCTTTTTTTTTCGAATTTTAAGACCAGATTAAAAAGATGGTTTGAAGAGAAAGTAAGTCTAAAGTTGGAACGCAGATTAGTGGTTGCCTGGGGCTGAAGTTGGGGATGCGAGTGGCAGCAGTGGCCCTGACAGAGATTCTTGGGGTGATGGAAATGTAAAATTGTATTGTGGGACAGTTGCACAACTTTATACACTTACTGGAAGTCGTGTTGTTGATGTTAATCAATTTTACAGCACGTACATCCCAATAAAGCTGTTAAAAATTTTTTTTTAAAAATAAAAAGATGGTTAGAGATTTGGAAATCTGTGTGTAGAAACTACTGGAGTCTTTTTTTTGTTTACTTTTTCAGTATGTAGGTATTTTAAAATGACTGTTAATTCTCATCTATTTTGTTTTGGCTTCCAGTTGATCCCCCTCTTCATATTTATTGGAGCAGGAGGGACTGGAGCAGCACTGTATGTCACGCGCCTGGCATTGTTCAATCCCGATGTCAGGTAAGTGTTTAAAAATGTTTAGAACTTTGATGGTTTACCAAACTGATTGAGGAGCCTCAAATCTTTCTAGAGAGGCAGTGTCAAGTAGTAGAAAGAAGCTGAGATTGGCTGTCCTAGAGTAAGTTCAGATCCCAGTTCTACTGTTTTTTTTTTTTTTCCTGGTTCATGAAATTATCTAGTTGCATTTTCTTGTTGGTTGAGTAGAACTGCCGGTACCCGTTTTGTAATGTTGTGAGGATTGAGATAATAGTAGCTTTATAAAACACTTAGTCAGGGTTGCTAGTATGTTTGAGTGTTTTTGAGGGGCTGTTTTTCTACAGTAGGGAATGCTTTTTTTTTTTTTTTAAATAAAGTTTTCTGTGACAGGGTTAGGAACAGGGATAACTGCCCCAAGGGGCTCTCTATGTGTACCTTTTTCTAACTTGTTCCACGGGTTTGTTTATTAGGGATCTTTTCTCTATTTCAACTCTATAATGAAAATAACACTACTTCATCTGATAGGAAATGAAATTTGCTGATTCAAAATGATAGCTTCTTGAAGATAAAACTATTTTAAATAGCATTTTGTAACTTTAGTAATTATAGTGTTTTATATATTTCTTCTAGTTGGGACAGAAAGAATAACCCAGAACCCTGGAACAAACTAGGTCCTAATGATCAGTACAAGGTAAGCTAAAAATTGTTTCAGAATTGTTGGAAAGTGTATTTTAATAAATTTTGTCATGAAGTAGGTCTTGTTTTGAAATAGGAGTTACAAGTAGAACTCTATTATGATGAACTTTGCTAGATTGTTTGTGAAGTTAAAATGGTATATTTTTCTAATAAATATCTTTTTAAGGATTTTATTCACAGGCTTTAGAGTCTGGGTGGGAAATGAAGATAGTCTCAATTCTGCTGACTTGACTAAGGAAAAAAAGAGATAGTATGGTTAACATTTTCTCCAGTCTTGGTTAGTGTAGTGCAGTGATTCTCAGACCTTGGCATACATTGGCATCACTGGAAAGATTGTTAAAATAGATTCTTCAGCTCCACCACCAGCGGTTTTGATTCACTTGATCTGTTGTGGAGACTGAACATTTGCATTTCTGATAAGGTTTCAGAGGATATTGATGCTGTTGGTCCATGGGCCACACTTTGAGTAACTAATCTAGTGGCTGGTTTGGTTGGTGTTTTTTTCTTTTTGGTATGGTTGACATATTTCAGGTGAGAATTGGCAGGAAGAAGTGAAAATCAGTTGAAACTTATATTTTACCATAAACTTTCTAGGTACACCTTTTTGACATCTTTCTGCAAAACTAGTTTGTGAAACTACTCCAAAGAATGATTTCATGGACTGAGGCTGTTTACTTTTATTTATGTTATTGATGTATAATTGCCATGCAATACTGTGTAAGTTCGAGGTGTACAGCTTGTTGGTTGGGTGCACTTATTATTACACTATGATTACTACAGTAGTGTTAGCTAACACCTTTATCATGTCACGTAATTATCACTCTTTTGTGTTGAGAATAATTAAGAGCTAGTCTTAGCAACTCTGAAATTTATGATGCTGTTGATGATAATCACTATATTGTGCATTAAGCCTCCAGAACTTACTGTGCTACTAGTTGCAAGTTTCTGCCTTTAATAAAATCTTCCCAATTTCCCCATTTTCCGTCCCCTGGTAGTCACCAGTCTACTTTCTCTTTTTTACAAATTCAGACTTTTTAGATTCTATTTAAGTGATGATTATACAGTATTTGTCTTTCTCTGTCTCAATTACCTCACTTAGCATAATGCCCATAAGGTCTGTCCTTGTTGTTGAAAAACTAAGACCATTTATTCCTAAGATGCTATGCTTCCCTGTAAAATTTTTGCATATACAAAGAAAAAACCCTTGGCATGTCAAAGTTTTATTAGGATTTGATTCATATACCATATGTGTGTACTTAGTCACTTCAGTTTTGTCCAACTCTTTGTGACCCTATGGACTGTCACGGAGAGTCAGAGGGTGAGACAGAGGATGAGATGGTTGGATGGCATCACCAATTCAATGGACATGAGTTTTCGCAAGCTCCAGGAGTTGATGATGGACAGGGAATCCTGGCCTACTGCAGTCCATGGGGTCGCAAAGAGCTGGACACGACTGAGTGACTTAACTGATGGACTGTAGCCCACGAGGCTATTCTGTCCATGGGATTCTCCAGGCAAGAATACTGGAGCGAGTTGCCATGCCCTTCTCCAGGGATCTTATGTCTCCTGCATTAGTAGGTGGGTTCTTTACCACTAGGGCCACCTGCGAAGCCCTTCATATACCATACAGTTTACCCACTTAAAGTATGTAACTTGCTGTGAATTTTCCACTATGCCACGCTCTTTCATCAAAAACTAGCAGTTTCTTTAAGCACTGTTAGGGAGAAGTATCCAGAGCAAGGAGTATTTAGGACCTTTTAGCAAATATATCTCCTTATTAAGAAATGTGCTGTCACTACTGATGACAGCAGCTTTTAAAATAATTACAACCTTTTGCAGATTCCAAGCCTTCTGTTCAACCTTCTGATTATAATTGGGCTTCCAAATCTTCAACAGATTTCTCTACAAGAAACAAAAATGTATTGGTTAACCTGAAGTGAGCCATCTTAATTTGTGTCACATTTTGCCTCAAAAAATGATACTCAAGCATCCTATTTTTTCTCTCCTGTAAATTTAAGTCCATTCTGGAGAAAATTATTCCACATCCAATAAACTTTGAAAAAGAAAATAGCAACAAAAAAAACCCAGGCCTTGGTCCTCTCACCCCAAGAGCGTATTGGAATATCTGGTATGTAGTTCAGAAAACTCCCCAGGTGATTATGATAATGAAACTGATTATCAGTGTTTTGAAATATGATGTTCATGGGGTCACAGAGAATCAGACACGATTTAGTGACTGAAAGCAACAACCAGAATATGGTAACACATGCCAGTGTAAGGCCATGTGAGCTGGAAATGGAACGTTGCTGCAGCAGAAATCTAATACGTGTGGCATAGATTGGGCTGTGAATAGCTGAGATACTGGTATACAGCCTCGAAAAATGAATCATATAATGGCAAAATATCTGATAAAGTGTCCCCTGCTATAACTTGGAAAGCAGACTTTGTGCCTAAAGAGTTCATTAAAAAAGATTTTGGAAAACAGGATGTTAGTAGACTATTGCTGGCTCTGCTTGCCAAGAGATGAGTTTAGAAGAACTGGGACATTTGCAAGCAGAAATAGAAGGGAGCCAAGTCCAAAAACTTGAGCTTGGCATGGATGATGTCTACTACTGCTCTTAAACCTAAAGAGTGAGGTAGGCTAGGTTATTCTTTCTCTGTCAATCACTTCCCTTCACCGAAGAAAAAAAATTTTTTTGGCCCTTTTAACATCAGGTTTGGTTATGTGACTTGCTCTGGCAAATCAAAGAAAGTGGTATCTGCCACTTCTAAAGGAGCATGTGGTTTGTCCATTGTTCTTTTCCATTTCCCTCCTGAGACCAAATTGACAGTTAAGAGCTTCTCTTTCAGCCCAGATTAAAATGAAAAGAACATAGAACAGTCAGTTTAGAAAGGCAGATAATGTGAATGAAAAATGAACCTTTCTTGAAAGCTGCTATGATTTGGTGGTTATTTTTTTTGCTATTTCACATTCTAGCAAAAGCTAACTAATACAAGAGAAGAGGCTAAAATAGCATTTAAGCATTGAAGGTCTGGCAGCATTTCTCAACTGAATAAAATATCCTGAAGCCAAGATCAGAATATGCTGTGTCTTCCCAGCTGTTCTTTCAGAAACTGCCGAGGTAGCTACCATTAAATTGAGAAAAGGATTGGTGACATGGAAACTGAAAAATAAGCAGATTTGAAAATTACTTTGACAGAGAACTCTGATACTGGTACATGGAGCCAAGTAAAGCAAACATATCAGAAGTCTGCTTAGTTTTGAGAAAATTAGCAAAAATCCTGGGAACTTTCCACTCTGATTGGGTGTAGGAGCTTGATCCTGCTTCTGACAACTTGATAACTTGATCCCAGTGGCTTCTTTTCTAAAGAATGAGTAAGGTTGTAGTAATTAAATGATTCTGCTGATAGTGCCCGGGATCTTTTATAACAGCCCAATAAATATTTCTTAAAATATAACCTGCAGTTCCTTTTATAAATATTCTCTTTAACATTTTGTTAGTATGTTACAGATGAACAGTTGGTTTCTTTCAAGTCTCATTGTCTATTTCAGTTACTTCATAGGAGAATACTGTCAGAACAAAACATACTACTTTATGACTGATTCATATTTCAGTGTTTATAAAGTTTATAAATGTCTATATATGTATCTCAGGGATAAGCTTCACAACCTGGGAATTTTTTTAAAAAGTCAAATAAAATTAAGAATTTTTCAATTAGAGATCAAGAAGTTAAGGGTTTGAAGAAATAATGGACACAGATTTATGAGCTTCTTGTTTAAAAACTGAAGAAACTGATAAATTCTGCAGTTTGGATAGTTTTGGAGTTAAATAATATAGTTTTCAAGTAATTATGTCATAGCCTGTTCAGTATTCTTTGGCATAAGATTATAGCTTTATCTGGGCTTATTACGAATAGTAATGTTTCCTTAGTACGATTGTTAGAGCAGTTACAAGTATAAATCATTTTTAAAAAAATTATTGGGAGTTAGAGGCAGTTTTTAAAGAAATGATTGTAAAATATATTTCAAATTAAGTTGGATACCTGGTGTGCTGCGATTCATGGGGTCACAAAGAGTCAGACACGACTGAGTGACTGAACTGAATGGATAGACACATTTATGAAAATTTAAAAACTTCCAAAATACATTTAAACATATTTAAAAGCTTTTGTGCCAAAGGTGGTAAAGTATAAATTTGATTTTGATGCATTCTGGGTTAGGAAATTAAGGAAACCCCAAAGTAAAAGAGAGAGAAAAATGGAAAGAAAAGCCATCAAAGCAGGCCAGTTTGTATCTAAAAACTAACAGAAACAAACATGCAACAAAGCATTACTTTATATTATTAGCTGATCTTTATTGCTTTAAATCTTTCCCATCTAAATGATAGCATTTTGCTGACCAAGTAGGGATGATAATTGATACTCATTCTGTTGGAGATTGACTCCTGTACCTAACCTAGATGAAAGGAAAAACGTAAGAATTGGAAGTTTTATCAGAATTCATAATTATTCACCTTGAAAAGAAGTTTTTATAAGTTCCAACAGATCATAGTGACTCTGCTTTTCTGAGGAAGACTGAATATTTTTACCTTATCAAAACCATTATTAAGGATTGGAGTTTTAACATCTTTGAATGATTTTTATATTGTTAAATATTTCTAATAATTCATGTCTATAATTGTTACTATAGAAAGCTGAATAAAAATGATCTTAAACTTCTATATCATCTTTGTGTATATGATTATCTAAAATATCTTTTTTCTTTTCCAAGTTCTACTCTGTGAATGTAGATTACAGCAAACTGAAGAAAGAAGGTCCAGACTTCTAAGTGAAATATTTCACTATAAAGCTGATTAGAATGAAGGTCTTCCAGAAGCCATCCGCACAATTTTCCACTTAACCAGGAAATATTTCCCCTCTAAATGCACGAAATCATGTTGGTGTATTGTGTTGGGGTTTACACTGAAGAATAAATAGTCTGAAACTTGATATGTGTCATTATTTAATGCTGAAACTGTACTCTGAATTTCATAACTTAGGATATGGGAAATAAATTATTGGAATTTAAGAAATTTCTTGAATTTCTGTGTATTCATGTAACTTGAAAATAAGGCTTTAAGCAGCTCTAATTAGACACTTTGATTTTGTGTACAGGCCGTTGTTAACACTGGGGCATATTTAAGAACTGGAGTTGTAAATGAAAGGTAGATTTGGAAGATTATTCAAGCCTCTTTGGGATTGGCGAGATGAAAACCTATGAATTTCTGCTACTGGCTGATATTGAAGTATGTGCTGTTGTTAATACTGGTTTCTACTGTATCATTTATTCTCTCCTGAAAATTTTCTAGGTTGTCAGTTGCCATGGTCTGGCTGGGAATTGATTGTAGTTGGATCTGACTCCATCACTACTCACCAAGTGAGTGGCCAAGAAGAGCTCTTGAGAACTTCTGAGTTTTGGCAGGTTTTCAAAGGTTAGGAAGTATGCTAGCAATTTTGATGCAGTGAGCAGAACATTTCAGTGGTGGCTAATCAAGAATTTGCCATGTCATATTTCAGTTTTCCACGGATGTGTGTAGATCATGACATTATAGAAGCTTCAGGAATTTAGTGAGAAAATTTTAGATTTTAATATATATGGGTCTATATTATACATATTTTGTGTTCACAAAGTAATGGTACATTTTACTTGTCAGGAACTGAATTAAATGTTCATGTGAATTATCTCAAATACTTAAAGATATTTTTTTTAAGCAGTAAGGAAACCAAGACCAATTAAACCAAGATTAAATTATTCAAGTTCATTCCATTAGTCAGATGTGAATCAGTTATTCCTTGGTGTCTGGGAGGTTTGTTTCGGAAACACTGTTCCTCCCCGCTCCGTGCAGATATCAAAATTCACAGATGCTCAAGTTCCTTATATAAAATGGCATAGTGCAGTCGACCCTCTGTATCCATGAAGGCAGAACACATGACTGTATTTGAACACATCTGTTTGTATTTGAGCCCAGGTAGTCTTGAATATAGAATCGACCACTTCAGGCTCCTTTGTCTTTTGATAATGTTTATCCTCAGATTTCTCAGCCTTGCCATTGTTGACTTTCTGAGTCAGATGTCAGATTGTTGTGGTAGGGTGGGTTTTTATTTTATAATAGTGTGGTTAGTAGTGTCCTTGTCCTCTGCCTTATATGCCAATGATAGTCTCTCTCCACGTTGTAAAACTAAAAATGCTTGCAGACATTGCCAAATGTTACCTGGTGGACAAAATTGCCCCATTCCCACCTGTGTCGGGAACCACACTGGATGCTTTGGTACAAGTCACCTCAAGGTTTAAAATTATGCAAAGATACACGGATTTAGTTAAAATTCCTAAATAATTGAAAGACAAAGATTTTATTATTTCCAAATAAATGCCTTACATTTTCTAGTACTAGAAAATTGTAAGTCTTTTAAGACTCTAATAATCTTTGTGATCAGTATTTCTGGACTTGCCCACACAAAAATGTAAAATTTGACATGAGACATGTCTTGAAGAAACTACATCCAATTACTGCTGTTAAAGAAACTGAAGTGGAAATGGAAGTTGACTGTCACTTAGGACTGCATCAGATATGAATGCTGCCAGAAAAAATAACATGCCTTTTTTTTAACCTTGAATGAATTTGTTTAGAATTATACTATTACTGTACTGCTTATTTAAATATATAGCAGGTTACTTTGTCATTTCCTCATTTTAATGAGGTCACTAGACAAAACTGCATTTCAGGACAGATGTTGCCTTGGTTAGAATTTTTGTATATTTGAAAAATTGCCATTTTCAGAATTGACAGATGCTTCCCAGGAGGACTGATGCTGAAGCTGAAGCTTCAATACTTTGGCCATCTGATGTGAAGAGCTGACTCACTGGGAAAGACCCTGATGCTGGGAAAGAGTGAAGGCAGGAGAAGGGGGTGACAGGACGAGATGTGTGACATCACTGTGGATATGAGTTGGAGCAAGCTCTGAGAGATGGTGAGGGACAGGGAAGCCTGGTGTGCTGCAGTCCATGTGGTCAAGAGTCAGACACAACTTTGTAACTGAACAACAGGGTATTTGAAACAAGCAAGCAAAAGTTATACTGAATTTTGCTTTTTTCAAGTGTATTAACCCACCCTGATCAGGTTTTACCCTTATCACTTAACTAAAAATGCTTCAGTTTTGGGCATCAATGACCTCCAACTTTCTAAATTTAAAAGTTAAATTATCATTGCTCACTTTGGCCTAATAGAGTTTACCCAACTCCTTGAAATATTCCTTCACTGTCTAGAACGACATTCTGTGCTTGTTTTTGTTTTACAGCTTTGGCTTTTCTACTCTGTTGGTGATATACTTCAGAGAAGGCAATGGCACCCCATTCCAGTGCTCCTGCCTGGAAAATCCCATGGAGGAGCCTGTTAGGCTGCAGTCCATGGGGTCTCGAAGAGTGGGACATGACTGAGCAACTTCACTTTCACTTTTCACTTTCATGCATTGGAGAAGGAAATGGCAACCCACTCCATTGTTCTTGCCTGGACAATCCTAGGGACGGGGGAGCCTGAAGGGCTGCCATCTATGGGGTTGCACAGAGTTGGACACGACTGAAGCGACTTAGCAGCAGCAGGTGATACATTTTCGTTTCAATGAGCTTTTAATATTGGAGTGCGCCAAAGAAAAACACTGGACTTTTTTACTATCTGAACTCTTCCATCTAGTTTCATGTCTTCAAGTACCATCCTTTGGCTGTTAAAAGTAATTTTTCAGACCAGGTCTTATTTCATGTGTGTTTGTATGTGTGTATCTCTATTCACTTGACGTCTCCATGTGGATTCTTAGAGACATCTTTAAGATGTCAGATATGAACTTGTAAACATCTCAATTTCTGCATCCACAGTCCTTAGTCCCTCTGTTTTCAATATTGTCAATTTATAGGAATGCCATCCTTAAGAGTTCAGTCCAAGATCCTCAGAGTCTTCATTAACTCTTCAACACCCTGTATCTACTATATTTGAGTATGTTTATTGTACCTAAAATAATACCCAGAATCTCACTATTTCCAGCACATAATTTCCCCACTGTCACCTTGGCCTTAAGCCATCATCTAACATGAAGTAATAACCTCTCAACTGAGTCTCCCTGTCTACAATCTGTTCTTAACAACAGCAGCCAAAGTGGTCTTTAATATATTCCTTTATTCAATATCCACCAACATTTTCCTGTCTTACTCAGTAAAAGCTAGATTGTTTTGTTGCTAAGTCTTGTCTGACTTTTGTGACCCATGGACTGTGGCCTGCCAGGCTCCTCTGTCTTGGGATTTCCCAGGCGAGAATATTAGAATGGGTTGCCATTTCTTTCTCCAGGGACTCTTCCCAACCCAAGGATCAAACCCGAGTCTCCTGAATTGCAGGTAGATTCTTGACCGCAGTAAAACTTTCTGACTACTTTTTAAATATCTTCCTCTACTAAAATGTAAGCTCTGTGAGTACACAAATATTTGGCCATTTTGTTTGTTGAAATATCCTCAGCACCTGGAATGGTTACCTGGCATACAGTTGGTGTTCAAGAAATATTTGTTAAGTGAATGAATAAAGGACCAATTCATCAGGTGTCTAGAGTGGCTAACCTTAAGTTGGTACAAGTGATTTTTGATGGAGGCAGAGAACCAGAATTAGAAATATGGAATACCTTTAGTGAAAGGGCTCTGAGCTATACTTTACATCATCAACTCCAGTGGATAAGGTTTTAATAGGTCTTTTAAAATTTCCAACTAAAGCATCATCTTTATACTGAAAAACATCTATCCTGACATTTCAAGCTTATTTTCTTATTTCACAACATTTTAGTTAGGATGAATCTGAATGAAGAAAAAGATAGGTACAAGCACAAATAAAACTAGATGAGTCCTCCTTTCATTAAAAAAAAATTCCCAAAGTCCATATACCATATCCACCATTTCCAAAAGATATCCATTTTCTTTCCTTCCCAGTTTTCTCCTTTCCAGTTATAAAAGCAATGCATGCTCAGCATAACTAAAATAATTCAGAGAAAGCATTTTTTATATATCCAAGGCTTTCCTTTAGTGGTATCAGAGAATATGTTGGAATGCTACTTTGTTACCACTTTCTCAAAAAATGCTCAAATAGGCCATGCAGGAACTTTGTTATCTGAACAAATAACAGTTACTGTAGAGCAAAACAACCTCTAAACTTGAAATTTAAACTTCAAGTAAAAATATACATAGAAATTATATATATATTTATTTATTACTTAAGTGTTTCTCATTGCAGCAGCTTGTCCCTTTCCTCTAGGGTGATAGATAGAATTCATCTTTGGAGGAAATCTCCACTTTTCTTGAGTAGGTAGAAGGTAAAAAAGACAAGAGAAAGGGTTACAAGAGGGCATCTCATATTAGGATGAAACTGATAATACCAGTGGATACATCATTGAGCCAGGGGCAATATGTATTAACTTCATTTACTAATTATAACATTGTAAGGCTGACACTACTCAACCCCCTCCCCTGCCAACTTTTTTACACAAATGAAGAGAACAAGAGATAAAAATATGCTCAGGGCTATATTTAACTAGGAAGTGGTATAGAGTCAAGCTTTAAATTCAGATAGTTTGACTCCACGTTCATTCTCTGAACCTACTAGACATGTCTCATAGGGTTTTCTTTAGAATTAAATAAGATAATATATGTAAGAGGCTTACTATATCTCCTGGCAAAATAAGTATTACTTAAATATTATATAATTTGTATTATAAAGACTGGAGTTCATTTCTTTCTCTCTTTCCATCAGAAATTTAATGGGAAACTTAAAAGCCATATTATAAAAAGCTTAAAGGAAAGAAAAGAACTGTTCAGTAAAAGCTTATCCAACTACCAACAATCTGATCCAGTAATTTTTTATTGTAAATATCACTGATTTCAAGGTGACTCCCCTTTTATACCAGAGCTATAAGTCTAAGAAGTGTGATTTATGTTTCTCCCTAGGTTTGCTCAAGCAATGCTTGCCCACATAGCATGCCATAATAATGTTCCACCCTCTATGATTTGCATTATGGCTCCGTGAATTAAAATCTTGTTATGTAGGTCATTTCTCCTCAGTTGAAAATGATACTGAGTTAATCCATGCCTGATATTGAAAGAATTTTTTGATGCTGTTTGAATGATAAATAGCATCTGGAAAAATTTATCTTAGGTCTTTTTTCCTACTGTTGTTTTTTTAATCTTAAAAGGGAGCAGCTTGTATACTCTATACAAAGCTTTTCTGTTTGTTTCTAACCAAATCTTTTCTAGGAAAAGAGTTAATACTATACAATATTTTCAGATTCCATAATGATCCATCCTAAATAAAGATACTCTACAAACTTAATTTGTTTTAGACTGGTCAAAAAGTAATTTATCCTTCCTTGTTATATAGTGTATTTCAACATCTTAAATTACAAAGCAACTTTGTTAGGAGAATCTTGTTAAATTGCTAAATTGTTAAATCCTATTATTTTCATAAGGAGTTTGTCTCATGTCCCTCTTGAAGCAATGGTGTGCAGGTAAATATTTACCAACAAGCTCTCCAGAGGGGAAAATCCTGATTTGTAGCGTTTGTAGATTTCTGTGGTTGGCAGATAAATGCCTCCCCCTAAATTAATTCCTGGAACCTGAGAATAAATTTGTTTATATGGCAAAGGAGAAGTAAAATTGTACATGAAATCACTGTTGGTAATCAGCTGACTTTAAAATAGGGACATTATCCTGGATTATTCAGAGCCCAGCGTAATTGAAGAATCCTTAAAAGTGAACAAGGGAGTCTGAAGAGGAAAGTCAGAGGGAGATGTGACTATAAAAGCATGATAAAAGAAGTGCAATGTTGCTGGCTTCAAAGATGGAGAAAGACCATGAGCCAAGGAACGGGGGAAGCTTCAGAGAAACTGGAAAACCTGTGGGAATGAATTCTCTTAGAGCTTCCAAAAAGGAATTCAGTCCAATGAATTCTAACTAGTATGACTGTGAGAAAGCAATTTGTGTTTTAAGACATTAAATACATGGAAATTTGTTATGGGAGCAATGGGAAAACTAATACATCTACTGTGGCAGAGTTTAAGGTACTATCTTGTTTTTTCAATAGAAATTTGGAAAAATGCAAGAAGAATTAGCTCTTGAGAGCTGACGTCGAACTCATTCTAGCATGGCACCGAGTGGACTCAAATAGGAAAAGGTTTGTTTATTTTCTCCTTATATTTCATAGTAGAATAATAAGCTCAATAAAAAGTGACTAATTGAAAACCTCTTAGTATCATTAAGCTGTTTGCTAGTATTTTCTTTTCTTTTTTGTTTTGTTTTTCCTTAGAGTCTAAGGTAGCTGGAAGGTAAGAAATGGGTGTCTAGGGAGGGGAAAGAGAATGGGAGGAGGTGATCATGTTGAACAACTGTTGAGGATGAAGACAGTTCAAATGATGTCCTATTTAGCTGAACAGAATCAAGTCCCCTACATGCTTTTAGATTTTTATACAAAATGAAAACTGCTGCTCTTTTATAAAGTGTGTTTTTTTTTTTTCAAGTTGTTCACTAGAAACTAAGTAAAAAAATCAGGATTATATACAGAAAAGAGAACAAGGTTTGGGTAACATAGAACTTTAGTTACTATCCAGCCAAAAAAACCCAAAAATCAACTCAAGAGATCAAAAACACCATAACAGAAATGAAGAGGGCCTTTGATGGGCTGTAGGTAAACTGGACAGAACTGAGGGGAAAAAAAATCTGAGCTAAAGTATATATCAATAGGATCCTTGGAAACTGGAAAGCAAAGAGAACAAAGACAAAAGAATATGCAAGTTGTGTGGAACAATTTCACACATACGTATAATGGAAATAGAAGGAGAAAAAAGAGAGACAAGAGCAGAAGAAATACTTGAATAATAATGACTGAGAATTTGCCAAAATTAATGTCATAAGCTAGCTCACACATCCATGAGGACACTGAGCAGGTAAATGCCAAAAAAAAACTATCCCTAGGCATATTAATTTAAACTACTGAACGTCAAGGATAGAAAAAAAATCCTAAAGAAGCCAGGGGAAAAGCAATTACTTGTAGAGGAACAGAGGTAAGAATTACATTTAGCTTCCCTCAGAAACAATGCAAGTGAGGAGAGTGGAGCGAAATATTTTAAATGCTTTGAGAAGGAAAATGCACCTCCCTAGAATTCTGTTCAGAATTGTTCAAAAGTGAAGGAGAAATAATGACTCTCAAACAAAAGCTGATGGAATTCGTTGCCAATAGATCTGCCTTGCAAGAAATAAAAGAAGTTCTTTAAGAGAAGAGAAATAATGTAGGTCAGAGACTTGGATTTACTTAAAGGAAAGGGAGTGCATGGAAGAAGGAATAAATGAAGGTAAAATAAAAATATTAATCTTCCTTCATAATTGATCTAACAGCAGTTTGTTCAGATAATACTAAATGCATTTATATACTGTGGATTCAATGCAGCAATGTATTTACATGCTTTAGATTCAGTAATCAAGTCCCCTACATGCTTTTAGATTTTTATACAAAATGAAAACTGCTGCTCTTTTATAAAGTGTGTTTTTTTTTTTTTCAAGTTGTTCACTAGAAACTAAGTAAAAAAATCAGGATTATATACAGAAAAGAGAACAAGGTTTGGGTAACATAGAACTTTAGTTACTATCCAGCCAAAAAAACCCAAAAATCAACTCAAGAGATCAAAAACACCATAACAGAAATGAAGAGGGCCTTTGATGGGCTGTAGGTAAACTGGACAGAACTGAGGGGAAAAAAAATCTGAGCTAAAGTATATATCAATAGGATCCTTGGAAACTGGAAAGCAAAGAGAACAAAGACAAAAGAATATGCAAGTTGTGTGGAACAATTTCACACATACGTATAATGGAAATAGAAGGAGAAAAAAGAGAGACAAGAGCAGAAGAAATACTTGAATAATAATGACTGAGAATTTGCCAAAATTAATGTCATAAGCTAGCTCACACATCCATGAGGACACTGAGCAGGTAAATGCCAAAAAAAAACTATCCCTAGGCATATTAATTTAAACTACTGAACGTCAAGGATAGAAAAAAAATCCTAAAGAAGCCAGGGGAAAAGCAATTACTTGTAGAGGAACAGAGGTAAGAATTACATTTAGCTTCCCTCAGAAACAATGCAAGTGAGGAGAGTGGAGCGAAATATTTTAAATGCTTTGAGAAGGAAAATGCACCTCCCTAGAATTCTGTTCAGAATTGTTCAAAAGTGAAGGAGAAATAATGACTCTCAAACAAAAGCTGATGGAATTCGTTGCCAATAGATCTGCCTTGCAAGAAATAAAAGAAGTTCTTTAAGAGAAGAGAAATAATGTAGGTCAGAGACTTGGATTTACTTAAAGGAAAGGGAGTGCATGGAAGAAGGAATAAATGAAGGTAAAATAAAAATATTAATCTTCCTTCATAATTGATCTAACAGCAGTTTGTTCAGATAATACTAAATGCATTTATATACTGTGGATTCAATGCAGCAATGTATTTACATGCTTTAGATTCAGTGTCAGTTCAGTTCAGTCGCTCAGTCGTGTCCGACTCTTTGCGACCCCGTGAATCGCAGCACACCAGGCCTCCCTGTCCATTAGCAACTCCCAGAGTTCACTCAGACTCACGTCCATCGAGTCAGTGATGCCATCCAGCCATCTCATCCTCTGTCATCCCCTTCTCCTCCTGCCCCCAAATCCCTCCCAGCATCGGAGTCTTTTCCACTGAGTCAACTCTTCGCATGAGGTGGCCAAATCCCCAATCAAAGTCTTGGTAAGTTATTTTTGTGCATATTGACAAATTGATTTGAAAATTTTTGTGGAGATGCAAAAGAATCAGAATCACCAACACAATATTGAAGGAGAATAAGGTTGGAAAACTGACAGTACCCATCTTCAAGGCTTACTAGAAAGCCATACTAATCAAGATTGTGTCATGCTAGAAAAGAAGACATACATTAACAAAACAGAATCAAGAATCCAGAAAAAATGGTACAGCTACTTTGGAAAACAGCTTGGGGTGGGGACGTGCAGTTTCTCACATAACTGAACATACTATAGGAGCCAGATATTTCTCTCCTTGATATTTACCCAGAAGAGTTATAAACTTGTGCTCACAGAAAAACTGTACATGGACATTTATGGCAGCTGCCAAATAATAATTGTCAAAAGTTGAAAGAAGCCAAGATGTCCTTCAGTAGGTAAATGGATTAAACTGTGGTACATCTGATAACAACTGAATATCATTCAGCACTAAAAAGATATGAGCTATCAACCCATGCAAAGACATGGAAGAATCTTGAATACATATTACTGAATGAAAGAAGTCGTCCTGAAAAGGCTCCATTACTGTATGAGTCCAACTATATGATACTCTGAAAAAGACAAAGCTGGAGAGACAGTTAAAAGTTCAGCAGTTGCCGAGGGCTGAGGGAAGGATACATAAATGGAATGCAAAGGCTTTTTAAGGCACTGAAAATACTCTGCTTGGAACCATAATGATGGATATGTGTCATCATACACTTGTCCAGACCCATAGGATAAATAGCAAGGCTGAACCATAATGTAAACTGTGGACTTTGGATGATTGTGATGTATCAGTTTAGGTTCATCAGTTGTAACAAATGTACCATTTTGGTGGAGGTGTTGATAATGGGGCTGGGGGTTTATGCACATGTAGGGGAAGGGCTATATGGGAAATCTTTGTATCATCCCCTAATTTTCTGTGAACCTAAATCTGCTCTAAAAAAATAAAATCTTATTAAATTTTTTACTTTAAAAAATAAAATTAAGAGAAGAAAAGAAACGAAGGTTAAAAAAATCCACTATTACTTTTAATCTCTCTGCAATTCTTTTCCCCTTTGCGTTTCTTATAACACACGGCCACAGACTATATTTATGATGGTTACAAAAACTTTATAAGTAAATCTACTTTCTCATTTCACACATCTTGATTGTTGCACCAAGATTTTCTTTGTATCCACGAGAAGAGTGTCTATATCTGTTTTGTTTATCCTTGTATCTCCAGGGCCTGACAGTGTCTGCACTTAATAGACCTGAAAGTATTCATTGATTGAATATATAGAACATAATGTGATTGCAGAGGCTTTTGATTTATAGACATTTTCTGAGTGATAGTATAACTTAATTTGTAGATGGTAGTTGAATTTTGAATGAATGTTTAGA
>SJYC01067893.1:0-16292 GCA_006408675.1 Madoqua kirkii
ACTGCTGACCCCCGCGTGACTCTGTATTCATCCCTATATGTAACAAAAGGTATATAACAAAATCAGAAAAATAAAGAAAAGGGATCAGTTCCTGGAAAGACTGACTTCCCCATGTCGTTCATTCTTGCTCCTTGTTTTTCTGGGTGAATTCCCATCTGGACCATGGATGCTATTCCATGTGAACCAAGTTGTTCAGTCTCTTTTTCTCCACTAGTTTTCCTACTACATTATCCGTTTCTAATCTCTCTATATATCTGTAACTAAATATGTATTTTTCCAAGGAGGACGCTGACTCAGTCCCTACCTTCAAATCACCCTGGATCTACCGGGGCTGGACCTCGGCAGAAGAGGAACTAAAAAGCCTCTTGATGAAACTAAAAGAAGAGAGTGAAAAAGTTGGCTTAAAGTTCAACATTCAGAAAACAAAGACCATGGCATCTGGTCCCATCACTCCATGGAAAATAGATGGAGAAACAGTGGAAACAGTGTCAGACTTTTTTTTTGCGGGGGGGGGCTCCAAAATCACTGCAGATGGTGATTGCAGCCATGAAATCAAAAGACGCTTACTCCTTAGAAGAAAAGTTATGACCAACCTAGATAGCATATTCAAAAGTAGAGACATTACTTTGCTGATTAAGGTCCATCTAGTCAAGGCTGTGGTTTTCCCAGTGGTCATGTATGGATGTGAGAGCTGGACTGTGAAGAAGGCTGAGGGCCAAAGAATTGATGCTTTTGAACTGTGGTGTTGGAGAAGACTCTTGAGAGTCCCTTGGACTGCAAGGAGATCCAACCAGTCCATTCTGAAGATCAGCCCTGGGATTTCTTTGGAAGGAATGATGCTAAAGCTTAAACTCCAGTACTTCGGCCACCTCATGCGAAGAGTTGATTCACTGGAAAAGACTCTGATGCTGGGAGGGATTGGGGGCAGGAGGAGAAGGGGACAACAGAGGATGAGATGGCTGGATGGCATCACTGATTCAATGGACACAAATCTGAGTGAACTCTGGGATATGGTGATGGACAGGGAGGCCTGATGTGCTGTGATTCATGGGGTCGCAAAGAGTTGGACACGACTGAGCGACTGAACTGAACTGTACACAATGGTCTGATAACTAAAGCTTTGTAGTAAGTTTTGAAATCAAGAAGTATAAGTCCTCTATGTTAATTTTTTCAAAAATTTTTGGCTATTCAGGACTCCATATGAATTTGATGGTCATATTTTCCATTTCAACAAAAAGAAAAGGTCATTTAAATTTTGATAGGAATTGCACTGAATCTGTAAATTGACTGTGTATTACTGAGATCTTAATAATCCTGTCTTCAAATCTATGAACAAGGAATCTTTCCATTTATTTGGATCTTCTTTAACTTTTTTTCAGCAATGTTTTGTGTTTTCAGTGTTCAACTCTTTCACTTAAGTTTATGGCTAAGTGTTTTATTCTTTTCGATCCTTTTGTGAAAAAAAAAATTCCCAATTTCTTTTTCAGATTGTTCATTTGTGGCTTATGGAAACACAAGTAATTTTTCTGTTTGCTTTTATGCCTTGCAACTTTGTTGAAAATTTTTATTAGCTCCAGTAATTTTCATGTATTCTTTGTGATTTTCTACATATAAATTCCTGTCTTTGCAGTTTTATTTATAGTAACCAAGATATGGAAGAAACCTGTGACTGTCTATAGGTGAATGAATAAAGAATATGTTGCACATATATAAATATGTACACACACACACACACATATACATACAGCGGAATACTATTGAGCCATTAAAAGGATGAAATCTTGCCATTTGCAACAATGTGTATGGATCTGGAGACTATTATACTAAATACAATAAGTCATATAAAGACAAATATTTTATAATTTAATTTATGTGGAATGTATAAAACAAAGCAAATGAACAAACATAAAAAAACATAATCATAGATACAGAGAACAAAAAGGTGATTGCCAGAAGGGAGGGGAGTGGGGATAAGTGAAATAGCTGAGGAATATTAAGAAGTACAAACTGGAGCCGATTATACAGAGTGAAGTAAACAGAAAAACACCAATGCAGTATACTAACGCATATATATGGAATTTAGAAAGATGGTAATGATAACCCTATATGCGAGACAGCAAAAGAGACACAGATGTATAGAACAGTCTTTTGGACTCTGGGAGAGGGAGAGGTGGGAAGATTTGGGTGAATGGAATTGAAATATGTATAATATCATATATGAAACAAATTGCCAGTCCAGGTTCAATGCATGATACTGGGTGCTGGGGGCTGGTGCACTGGGACGACCCAGAGGGATTGTGTGGGGAGGGGGAAAGGAGGGAGGTTCAGGATGGGGAACACATGTATACCTGTGGTGGATGCATGTTGATGTATGGCAAAACCAATACAATATTGTAAAGTAATTAACCTCCAATTAAAATAAATAAATTTATATTAAAAAGACTTCTAGTTAAAAATAAATGAATCACAAATGTAATATAATATTGCTTATATATGAAAACTAGGAAAAAAGGTACAAATGAACTTATTTACAAGGCAGAAAGAAGAGGTACAATAGGGAGGCTCCTCCTCTCTGGCAGTCACTTTTTAACAAAAGGTGCATCTATGATTCTGTTTTGTTATGCTTTTTCATTTGCTTTGTTTTATAGATTCCACATAAATTATACCATAAAATATTTGTCTTTATCCGACTTGCTGAATTTTGCCTAATACTCTCTAGATCCATCCATGTTGTTACAAATAACAAGATTTCTTCCTTTTTAGTGGCTGAATAGTATTCCTCTGTGTGTGTGTGTGTGTGTGTGTGTGTGTGTGTGTGTGTGTGTGTGCAAAGCAAATGTATACTTACCAGAGGGTAAGTGGGGGATGAATTGGGAGATTGGGATTGACATATACACACTATTCAGTTCAGTTCAGTCGCTCAGTCCTGTCCGACTCTTTGCGACCCCATGAATCGCAGCATGCCAGGCCTCCCAGTCCATCACCAACTCCCGGAGTTCACTCAGACTCACGTTCATCAAGTCAGTGATGCAATTCAGCCATCTCATCCTCTGTCGTCCCCTTCTCCTCCTGCCCCCAGTCCCTCCCAGCATCAGAGTCTTTGCCAATGAGTCAACTCTTTGTATGAGGTGGCCAAAGTACTGGTTTGAGCTTTAGCATCATTCCCTCCAAAGAAATCCCAGGGCTGATCTTCAGAATGGACTGGTTGGATCTCCTTGCAGTCCAAGGGACTCTCAAGAGTCTTCTCCAACACCACAGTTCAAAAGCATCAATTCTTTGGCCCTCAGCCTTCTTCACAGTCCAGCTCTCACATCCATACATGACCACTGGGAAAACCACAGCCTTGACTAGATGGACCTTAGTCAGCAAAGTAATGTCTCTGCTTTTGAATATGCTATCTAGGATGGTCATAACTTTTCTTCTAAGGAGTAAGCATCTTTTAATTTTGTGGCTGCAGTCACCATCTGCAGTAATTTTGGAGTCCTCAAAAATAAAGTCTGATACTGTTTCCACTGTTTCTCCATCTATTTCCCATGGAGTGATGGGACTGGATGCCATGATCTTCGTTTTCTGAATGTTGAACTTTAAGCCAACTTTTTCACTCTCCTCTTAATAAGGATCTACTGTATATATAGCACAGGTACCTTTACCCAATACACTGTAATGACCTACAGGGGGAGAAAGAGTGAATATATATATATATATATAAAATGTATCACTGAGTCACTTTGCTGTATACCTGAAACTAACACAACAGATTGACAATACTCCAGTAAAATTTTTTAATACAATAAAATTGGGAAGGAATTAAATGTACAGCACTGAGAATGTTGTCAATAACAATATAATCACTTTGCATGGTGACAGAGTGTAACTAGATTTGTTGTGGTCATTTTGGTAATGTGTAAAAAAATTGAACCATGTTGTACACCAGGAACTAACAACGTTATAAGTCAATTGTGATTCAAAGCAAATAATCAAATAAACAAGCAAACTCATAGCAAAAGAAATTCGATTTATGGTTCCCAGAAGTGGAGATTGGGGGGTAGGGAGTTGGATGAAAGTATAAGCTTCTAGATATAGGATCAATAGAGACTAGAGACATAATCTACAATAAGATTAATATAATTGAGTTATAAGGTATAGTTGAAACTTGTTAAAAGTGTAAATTCTAATAATCGTTATCAAAAGGAAAACTATTTTTCTCTTTTAACTTGGTATGTATATGAGATAATAGATGCTAACTAAACATTATTGGTATCATTTCATGATGTATGTAAATCAAATTATTATACCCTGAACTTATACAGTGCTTGTCAATTATATCTCAATAAAACTAGAAGAAAAAGTTCTGGTTAGAGAATTTAGGCCATAAAATGATGTAAAAGCCATCCAAATTAGAAAGGAAAGGAAGAATGATTCATTACAAATGGCATGATTTTATATATAGAATATTGAATCATCCTTGCATTCCTGGGATAAATCCCACTTGACCATGGTGTATGATCAGTATTTAATGTATTGTTGAATTCAGTTCGCTATTATTTGGTTGAAGATTTTTCCATTTATGTTCATCAGTGACATTTACCTGTAATTTTCATTTTTTTCTGATGTCTTTCTCTGATTTTGGCATCAGGGGTTGCTAATCTAGAATAGGTTCAAAAGTATTCTTTCCTCTTCATCTGTTTTTTTTTTTCCTTCATTTTTTTTAAATAGTTTGTAGAGAATAGGCATTAACTCTTCTTTAAATATTTGGTAGAATTCACCAGTAAAGCTAATTGGTTCTGGACTTTCGTTTGTGTGAATTTTTTTTCTGATTCAATTTCACTACTAGTAATTGGTCTGTTAATATTTTTAATTTCTTCATGATTCAGTACTAGTAGAATGTATGTTTCTAGGAATTTACTCATTGCTTTCTAGGTTGATTTGCATTATCATATTAATTTTAGGTGTACAGCAAAGTGAATCAGTTATATATATACACATTTCATGCTTTTTAGATTCTTTTCCCATATATGTCATCATAGAATATTGAGTAGAGCTCTCTGTGCTACACAGTAGGCCCTTATTAGTTACCTATGTTATGTATAGTAGTGTATATTTATCCTTATCTCCCACCTTATCCCCACATCCCTTAAACCTTGGTAACTATAAGTTTGTTTTCTACATCTGATTTTCTATTTTGTAAATAAATTCATTTGTATGTTTTTAAAAAAAAATCCACGTATAAATGCCATCATATTACATTTGTCTTTGTCTACTGTTCTTCACTTAATATGACAATCTTTGGGTCCATCTATGTTGATGAAAATGGCCTTATTTTATTCTTTCATGGCTGAGTAATACTTCATTGTATATATGTACTACATCTTCTTTATTCATTCCTCTGTTGATGGACATTTAGGTTGCTTCTATGTCCTGGCTATTGTAAATATTGCTGCAATGAACATTGTGGTACATATATCTTTTTGAATTATGGTTTTCTCCAGGTATTTATGCCCAGGAGTAGGATTGTTGGATTATATGATACCTCTTTTTTAGTTTTTTTTTTTATTTTTTTAAGAAACTTCCATGCTCTTTTCCATAGTTGCTGTACCAGTTTACATTTCCACCAAGTGTAGAAGAGTTTCTTTTCTCCATACCCTGTCCAGCACATATTGTTTGTATAGGTTTTTGATGATAGCTATTGTGATCAGTGTGAGGTGACATCTCAATTGTAGTTTGATTTGCATTTCTCTAATGATTAGTAATATTAAGGATATTTTCATGTGCTTTTTAACTATCTATAGTTCTTTTTTGGAAAAATGTTTATTTAGATCTTTTGTCCATTTTTTGATTGGATTGATTTTCTGACATGAGCTGCATGAGATGTTTATTTATTTTGTAAATTAAACTCTTGTTGCATATATTTCTTCATTTGCAAATATTTTCTCCTCTTCTGGGGTTGTCTTTTTGTTTTGTTTATGGTTTTCTTTGCTGTGCAGAAGCCTTTAATTTTAATTAGCTTTCATTTGTTTATTTTTGTTTTTATTTTCATTACTCTATGAGGTGATATTACCATGATTTATATCTGTTTTACTCTAAGTATTTTATAGTGTCTGGCCTTTCATTTAGGTCTGATCCATTTTGAGTTTATTTTTGTGTATGGTGTTGGAGAATGTTCTAATTTCATTCTTTTACATGTCTGAATTTCCTGGATTGTTGAAGAGGCTGTCCTTTCTCCAATATCTATTCTTGCCATTGGTGATTTGATAGGTAATTTGATAGGGATTGTACTGAATCTGTAGATTTATTTTGACAATATTGATTCTTCTAATCCAAGAGCATGACATATTTTTCCCATCCATTTGTATTATCTTCAGTTTCTTTTATGAGCATCTTACAGTTTTCAGAGTATAGGTCTTTTGTCCTCTTAGGTAGATTTATTCCTAGGTATTTTTCAATGTTGATGCAGTGGTAAATGGGACTTAATTTCTCTTTCTGATATATATTTTTTTTAGTATATAGGAATGCAAGTGATTTCTGTGCATTAATTTTGTATCCTGCAACTTTACTACATTCATTGATGAGATCTTACAGTTTTCTGGTAACAGTTTTGGGATTTTCTGAGAGGCTTCCCAGGATGGTGCAATGGTAAAGAATCTGCCTGCCTATGCAAGAGGTGCAAGAGACACGTCTGAATTGGGAAGATCTCCTGGAGAATATTCCAGTATTCTTGCCTGAAAAAATTCCATAGGCAGAGGAGCACGATGGGCTACAGTCCATGGGGTTGCAAAGAGTCGGACACAACCGAGCAACTGAGCATCACGTCATCTGCAAACTGTGACAGTTTTACTTCTTCTTTTCCAGTTGGATATCTTTCATTTCTTTTTCCTCTCTGATTGTCGTGGCTAGGACTTCCAATACTATGTTAAATAAAAGGGCCATTATTGGACGTACTTGCCTTTTTTCCTGATTTCTATGCTCTCTGGACTTAAATGTCTGTTTTCTTTCCCAGGTTAGGAACATTTTCAGTTGTTATCATTTCAAAATGACTTCTCTGCCCCTTTGTCTCTCTGTTCTGGAATCCTTATGATGTCAATGTAAGTATGCTTGATGTCTCCTAAACTGTAATTTTTAAATTCATCTCTCTTCTTTCTCTTCTTCTTGCATGATTTCTACTACTCTGTCTTATAGTTTGCTTGTTCATTTCTCTGTTTCATCTAAACTACTGTTGATTCTTTCTAGCGTGTTTTTTATTTTAGTTATTATATTCCTTGGCTCTGTTTGGCTCCTCTTTGTAATTTCCAACTCTGTTAAACTTCTCACTGTGGTTATTCATTCTTCTCCCAAGTTTGTTCAGCATCTTTATGATTAAGTACCCTATTTAAGAATAAGTTCCATTCCAAGCGTGTGTTCCTAAGTCCAACAAAGTTAGCTTAGGTATCCAACTAACACAATTGGCTACATAGTACTATACTATAATAGGTTTATAATATTTTTGCACAAATAATACATAAAAATTACACAAAAAATAAAATATTTGTAATCTAATAGTACAGTACCTTGCAAAGTACCATAGTACCTTTCTCCAAAGAAGACATCAGATGGCCAATAAATACATGAAAAGATGTTCAATATCACTAGCTATTAAAGAAATACAAATCAAGACTATAATGAGATATCATCTCACACCAGTCAAAATGGCCATCATCAAAAAATTTACAAACGATAAATGCTGGAGAGATTGTGGGGAAAAGGGAAACCTCCTACATTGTTGGTGGGAATATAAATGATACAGCCACTATATAGATTCTTTAAGAAACTAAAAATAGAACTACCATATGATCCAGTAATCCCACTCCTTGGCATATACCCAGAGAAAAATATGGTTTGAAAGGATACCTACACCCTGATGTTCATTGCAGTGCTGTTCCATTAGCTGAGCAACCTAAATAAATGTCCATTGACAGATGAAAGGATAAAGAAAATGTGGTTTGTATATACAGTGGAATATTACTCAGCCTAAAAGGGGATTAAATAATGCCATTTTCAGCAACTTGGATAGACCCTAGAGATTATCATAATCCTTGAGGTAAGTCAAACAAAGAAACACAAATATGTGATATCACTTACATGCAGAATCTAAAAAACAAAAAATGATGCAAGTGAACTTGTTTACAAAACAGAAACAGACTCTCAGACTTAGAGAACAAAATTATAGTTACCAGGGGGAAAGGGTTGAGGGGAGGGATTGATTGGCAGTTTGAGATTGACATGTACCCACTGCTATATTTAAAATAGATGATGAACAAGGACCTACTGTATAGCACTGGGGATGTTGCTCAATATTGTGTAATAATCTATATGGGAAAATTATTTGAAATAGAATAGATAAATGTGTATGTATAACTGAATCACCTTAAGAGACAGCTGTTCCCCCAAGTTTATTACAACATTATACACAATAACCAAGATATTGCAGCAAACTTAGTATCTATTGATGGGCAAATAATTAAAGAAATATATAATGGGCTGTTACTTAGTCATCAAAAAGAAGAAATCCTATCATATTTGACATAGTTGGACTTAGAAGGCAGTATGTTAAATGAAATGAATCAGAAGGAGAAAGACCCCAAATGATCTCACTTATATGTGGAATCATAAAAGCTTAACTCATAGAAATAGAAAGTAGATGGTACTTAGCACAGGCTTAAGGGTTGGGGAAATGGGTTTATTTTGATCAAAGGATATAAACTTATAGTTATAAGATAAGTAAATTCAAAGGATTTAATGTACAGCATGGTGGTTATAACTAACAACACTGTGTTGTGTACTTGAATGTTAGGATAGTAGGTCTTAAGTTTTATCACCACACACAAAGAAAAGGTAATTTCATGAGGGGATCTGTTAACTGATGTTATTGTGGTAATCACTTTGCAACACTTTGTATACATATATATATATACACACACACACTTATATGTGTGTGTATGAAATAAACATGTTGTACATCCTAAAGTTACATATATTCTGTCAAATACATCTCAGTAAAGCTGAGGATGAGGGGAGTTTTGCCCAGTAAGTCTGAAGTCTTAGGTGCCTCAGGGACAGTTTTTGTCCATTTAAGTTTGCTTTTATGGCCCATAATTTCATGTTTCTTTTGTGTGCATCATGATTTTTTGTTGAAAACTGGACATTTTAATATCATAATGTTATAACCCTGAAAATTAGATTTTTACTCTTTTCTATTTTTTATATCTGAAGGTTGTAGTCAACTATTGTTCAATAAACTTTCCAATTTATTTTTTCAAAAGCAGTTCAGTGTTGTGTGTGCTCAATGAAGTATCTTTCTCTCTAGCTTGTGTTCAACTGGTACTTTGCCAGAGATTTCTTTGAATGCTAAAAGGCAAAAATTTTAAAACACCACCCTCCTCTAGTCTTTCCAGATTCACGCCATGCTGAAGCACTCATTTAGTATTTTCCCAGATAGATTGTCAACAATCCTTAGACTTCTCTCCCACTTGCAGTGAAACTAGGGATCAGCCAGAGGTAAAAGCATTAAGATCGACTCTGGTCTCTGAGCGTGGGTGTTACTGGACATGCATATGGCTTTTAAAATTCCCTAGTAGACACAGCCAGTTTTGAATGCTCTAATTTAATTTCCCAAAGAAACTCTCTTCTAAATTTTCTTCTCAGTCTGTTGATGGTCTGTTGTATGTTTTAATCATAAACTTCTGCCCCAGGCAGCTACAGATTTCTCGTTACTCTTACAACATTTTCAAGCAATATGGGCCACGTTTGAACCCTGTGTGATTTCATGTGAAACAGAGACAGAGCACCTTGAATAGGTCCTTCAGGTAATGTACTCAGACAAGTTAAAATACACTAATTTGTGAGTGAGTTATGGCTCCCTCCAGACCTCAGACCATGGTTCCACTCTAGGCCATCTTCAGGCTGGCCACTGACCTAGGATGGGGTTAGGCAAGGGTAAATAAAAATGCCACAGAGCTTTCCTCCTATTTTTAAGTTTCCTTTTTCTTGGTTCAGTGTTTACTTGGTTGCTGTGCACCTTTGATTGTTTCCCAGAGTACCAACAAAGTTAGTCCTGACAGCTTCTGCTTGGTTTTGTTGTTTCTGTAGAATAAGCGCTTGGCATGCCATACTCTGTTGTTTTGCTGAAAGCATCCCCTGTTCCTTTTTTTATTTCTAGACTAGATTTCTCTAAATGGCCTTGGGGAACCACAGCACTATCACTGAGTTAATTCTCATTGGCCTGTCTGCAGACCCCCATGTCCAGGCGCTATCTTTTGTGCTCTTCCTAACAATTTACCTCCTGACTCTGCTGGGGAACCTGACAGTGATGCTGGTGATCAGAATCAGTTCTCACCTCCACACTCCCATGTACTTCCTGAGTCACCTTTCTTTCCTAGATTTTTGCTTCTCTTCTGCCACAGTACCCAAGATGCTGGAAATTCTCCTGTCTCAGAAGAAAACAGTCTGTGGAGGCCTGTCTAGCTCAAGTCTTCTTTGTGTTTGACTTGGGGGGCATTGAAGCCTGTCTGCTCTCAGTTATGGCCTATGACCACTATGCTGCCATTTGCCACCCTCAGCTCTAAGGCCAGAAAATGAGCAACCAGCTCTGTAGAGGTCTGGTGTTAGGTTCCTGGAGTCTGGGTTTTCTGGACGCATTCATCAACATCCTTCTAGCTATGGATTTTGACTTCTGTGGGGATCAGTTTATCCCCCACTACAGCTGTGAGCTGCCCTCTCTTTTTCCCCTTTCCTGCTGTAATGTCTCCACCAGTTTCACTATTCAGCTCTGCTCTAGTCTCCTGCATGGGCTGGGAACCTGTTTCCTAATCATACTGTCTTACACACTCATTGTTTCTGCTATCCTAGGTATCAGCTCCTCTTCATATAGAAGCAAGGCCTTCTCCACTTGCTCTTTCCACCTCACTGCAGTGCTCCTATTTTATTGTTCAGTTTTCTTCACTATATAGTGCCAACCTTGGGCTCACCACAGGAATTGATCTTCTCTGTACAATACAGTGTGATCACTCCCTTAATGAAAAGAACAATGAGGTGAAAGCAGCTATGAAAAGGACCTTTAGAAAATATCTCCATTGCTAGTGACCAAAGACAGAAGGTGATGAAGAGTTATCTTACTATAGCAGGATATCTTGTTAGTTAACAATAAAGTAATTTCCTGATTATTCCAATATTGGATCTGAGAAAAGCATCTTAAAATTCATAAAGGTATTTGGAGTATAGCCCATAGGCTCATACTAATCTTAGGACCTGGCTTCACCCACCAGTGGGTGATCAACAGCATGAAGTCTTCTTGACCCTGACCTCATTCACCAGTAAACCAGCACTAGCCCCAGCTGAGATTAGCGGGATTGACAGTCACCCACCTCATGACTGGTCCTCCTACCAATCAGTTACTGGCAGCCTCCACACGAGACAGGACCTAGAAAACAACCAAACCAGAGCCCAGTCAAGCCAACCAGACCTCCCACATAGTCTGCCCATCACAACAGAAGGACCCATTCAGCACTCATAGCGGGGAACTGTAAGGTATATAGCTTGGATGAGGAGAGGGTAGCACACTACTGCATGCATAAGACATCTCCTACAAAAGGCCACTTTTCCAGAGTTTGGAAATGCAACCAAAATGCTAGATACACAAAAATACAAATGGCAGCTTAGGCAAAATGAAGTGACAGTTTCAAATGAAGAAAAAAGATAAAACTCCAGGAAAAGGACTAAAGGAAATAAGGATAGGCAATTTACCCAAGAAAAGATTCAGGGTAGTGATCATAAAGATGATCAAAGAGCTTGGGAGAAGAATCGATGCTCAGAGTGATAAGTTTGATGTTTTTAACAAAGAATTAGAAAATATAAAGAAAAAACAGAGATGAAGAATCCAATAACTGAAAAAGAAAGAATCCAGTAACTGAAATGAGAAGTACACAAGAAAGAACCAGTGGTAGGCTGAATGATGCAGAAAATGGATCAATGAGTAGTAAGACAGAATAGTGGAAATCAATGATGCTGTCAGAAAAGAATGAAAAGAAATGGGGGCTGTTTAAGAGACCTCTGATACAATATCAAGTATATTATTATTCACATCAAATGAGTCCCAGAATGTGAAGACAGAAAGAAATGGGCTGAGAACATATTTGAAGACACAACAGCCAAGAACTTCCCTAACTTGGGAAAGGAAACAACCAAATCCAAGAATCTCAATGAGTCCTATGCAGGAATAAACCAAAGAAAACTCCAAGGCACATAGTATTAAAATGACAAAGTAAAGATACAGAGAGAATATTAAAAGCAGCAAGGGGATAGCAACAAATTATATACAAGGGAATCCACATGTGGCTATCAGCTGAATTTTGAGCAGAAAGTCTACAGACTAGAAGGGAGTGGAATAATTTATTTAAAGTGATGAAAGGGAAAAATGTATAACTAAGAATGCTCTACACAGTAAGGCCCTCATTCAGATTTGATGGAGAGATCTAAAGCTTTACTGAGTAGCAAAGCTAAAACAGTACAGTTCCACCAAACTGGGCTTACAAATAATGATAAATGTGAAAATAAAAAGGCTAAACTTAAAAGTATGAAAATTATGAAATGGGAAAGCTCTTCAGTAAAGGTGAACATATAGTAAAAGTAAAGGTCATTGGTAAAGGCAAGCATATAGTAAAGACAGGAAATCATTTCATACATAAAACTAGTAGGAAGGTTAAAAAACATTAAAAAAATTTTCTTAAGTAGTAGAATCATCTATATCCAGAATAAGCAGTTAATGGATACCCTAAATATAAAATATGATATCAAAATACTAATAATGAGGGTAAGAGAGTATACACACAGGGTTTTTAATGCATTTGAAAGTAAGAGATCAACAACTTAAAAAATATGTGTGTGTGTGTGTGTGTGTGTGTGTGTGTGTGTGTGTATACACTTTCCCCTCATGGTAACCACAAACCAAAAAGCTATACTAGATTCATACACACACCAAAAAAGCCAGAATCAAATACAGTCATCAAATCGTAAGAGAAAAAAAAGAGAACAAAACAGACCCACAAAACAACCTCCAAACAATAAAAAATAGCAAGAAGAATATGCATATCTATAATTACTTTATTTTTTAATATAAATTTATTTATTTTAATTGGAAGCTAATTACATAACCATATTGTATTGGTTTTGCCATACATTGACATGAATCTGCCATGGGTGTACATGTGTTCCCCATCCTGAACCCCCCTCCCACTTCTCTCCCCATACCATCCCTCTGGGTCATCCCAGTGTACCAGCCCCGAGCACCCTGTATCATGCATCAAACCTGGATTGGTGATTCATTTCACAAATGATAATATACATGTTTCAATGCCATTCTCCCAAATCATCCCACCCTCACCCTCTCCCACAGAGTCCGAAAAACTGTTCTATACATCTGTGTCTCTTTTGCTGTCTCACATACAGCGTTATCATTACTATCATTACCATCTTTCTAAATTCCATATATATGCTGTATAGTATACTGTATTAGTATTTTTCTTTCTGGCTTACTTCACTCTGTATAATAGGCTCAAGTTTCATCCATCTCATTAGAACTGACTCACATGTATTCTTTTTAATGGCTGAGTAATATTCCACTGTGTATATGTACCACAGCTTTCTTATCCATTCGTCTGCTGATGGACATCTAGGTTGCTTCCATGTCCTGGCTATTATAAACAGTGCTGCGATGAACATTGGGGTACGTGTATCTCTTTCAGTTCTGGATTCCTCAGTGTGTATGCCCAGCAGTGGGATTCCTAGGTCATAATGCAGTTCTATTTGCAGTTTTTTAAGGAATCTCCACACTGTTCTCCATAGTGGCTGTACTAGTTTGCATTCCCACCAACAGTGTAAGAGGGTTCCATTTTCTCCACACCCTCTCCAGCATTTATTGCTTGTAGACTTTTTGGGTTGCAGCCATTCTGGTTGGCATAAAATGGTACCTCACTGTGGTTTTGATTTGCATTTCTCTGATAAAGAGTGATGTTGAGTATCTTTTCATGTGCTTGTTAGCCATCTGTAGTGATGAACATAGATGCAAAAATCCTTAACAAAATTCTAGCAAACAGAATCCAACAACATATCAAAAAAAATCATACATCCTGACCAAGTGGGCTTTATCGCAGGGATGCAAGGATTCTTCAATATAATTACTTTAAATACAATAAATACTCCATTCAAAAGACAGAGTGGTTTAATGGATACAAAAATGAGACATGTATATATGCCACCTATAAGAGACTCCATATCTAAAGACTAAGAAAGACTGAAAGTGACGGAATAGAAAAATGTATTCTATGCAAATGGAAATATTGTAAAGTAATTAACCTCCAATTAAAATAAATACATTTATTTTTAAAAACTAAAAAATTTTTAATTATAAAAAGGCCAAAGTAGCAATACATGTATCAGACAAAATATACTTTAAAATAAAGACTGTTACATGAGACAGTGAAGGACACTACATAATGATCAAGGGATAAATATAAGATATAACAAATATAAATATATATGTACCCAACATCAGTTCAGTTCAATCACTCAGTCATGTCCGACTTTTTGTGACTCCATGGACTGCAGCACTCTAGGCTTCCCTGTCCATCACCAAATCCCAGAACTTGCCAAAATTCAAGTCAGTCAAGTTTGTGATGCCATCCAACCATCTCATCCTCTGTCATCCCCTTCTCCTTCTGCCTTCAATCTTTCCCAGCATCAGAGTCTTTTCAAATGAGTCTACTTCTTTGCATCAGGTGGCCAAAGTATTGGAGCTTCAGCTTCAGCATCAGTCCTTTCAATGAATATTCAGGACTGATTTCCTTTAGGATTGACTGGTCTGATCTCCCTGCTGTCCAAAGAACTTTCAAGAGTCTTCTCCAACACCACGGTTCAAAAGCATCAATTCTTTGGCACCCAACACAGGAACACCTAAATACATAAAGCAAATATTAACAGACATAAAGGGAGAAATTGACAGCAACACAATAATAGTAGGGAACTTTAACCCCCCTCCCCACTTATATAAATGGTACATTGATGTAATCATTTCTCAATGTATGCACATTGAAGCATCACATTATATACCTTAAATATATAAAAAACTTTTTTGTCAATCTTGCTTCAGTAAAGCTGGGAAGATTATTAATTTAGCGAAAAATGCAATGTAGTTTTCAGAATAGGATTAAGAAGCAGAAAATAAGAACATAAGTGGAAACAACTGATGAAATCTGAATGGAGTTTGTTATATAATTAATAATATATTTCTAATGTAGACTTACTAGTCTACATAAAAATTCATTATGATTATATAGGATTTTAATATTAGGAGAAGGGTGAATAGTTTATAGGAAATCTTGTTTTATTAGAAATTGTTAAGTTGAAGCTATTACAAGATAAAAAGAATTTACTTTTTTACGTATTAAAAAGAAAATTATCTCATAAAGCCTGAAAAGTAATTTGATAAAATGTAGCAGCCATTTTCATGATAAATCTTGTTGGGGGCCAGTGTGAGGAACTCCGCCCAAGGCAAAGGTCATGAGGAAAGGGGCTTCGGCATACGCAAAGGCGTGATGAAGTCTCAGGAAATTCCCCTGCTCCCGAGCATCTAACCCCAAAACCAGAGTCTGTCTTGTACTCTCACCTACGGGGGGCTCTCCCTCATAACTGTTTCTCTTGGAGAAGGAGTAAACGTGCAGCTCCAAGGCAGTAAAAATTCCTGGGCATGACTAGAGTGTTTCAACTTATTGGACTCCTGAAGGTTATCTAGTCTGCCTGTATAGGTTCCTCCAGCCACAACAGCCCTCCAACCATGAGAGGCATGAGATGTTTTTGACTTACTAAAGGCAAATTCTTGTGGAAAGTTAGCAATTATTAGTATAGTGGGTTGGATTGGAATTATATTGATAAAGGGTTTCTTCATTTGTTGTGTCAATAATTACCGCTAATTCCCTGCCCTAGGTGGGACAAGGGCATCTCAGGTTAAACCTCTCTGTGGACACATGATTGTTTACTACCTCTCAGCTGTAAACAGCACAGAGTTTTGGAGTATTCTGAGAATCTTAATTAACATAGGACTTTTTCTTGTTGTTGAGTCAATGATTGCCACCAGGCCTCCATATCCTTTAGGTACCTGGGAATATATTAATCAATGTATTTGGAATATAGAAAAGAAAATATAGTAGTTTTTGATGTTAGCAACATTAGACTTTTTGAGTTAATGAATTTTCTCTCTTGTAATAGAT
>SJYC01067897.1:0-26059 GCA_006408675.1 Madoqua kirkii
TAAGCCTCCAGGGGAGCCTCCTGCTTCTTTGCTCCAGGTAATTTGTCAGCCTCCTTCCCGTCTTCCCCCCAGGCAACTACTGATTGTCATGTTTTCTTTTTTAAGCCCCTCTTCCTTTATTTTGCCCTTTTTCTTTCCCCGGAAACTGTATCTGCAAGCCTTTCTATTTATTTTGGCTTCACCAAGGGGCATGCAGGTCTTGGTTCCTGACCAGGAATTGAACCCATGCCCTTTGCAGTGGAAGCGGGATTCTTAACCACAGGACCGCCAAAGAAGTTCCGGTTTTCACGGGTTTGTGGGTTTTTTTTAATATATATATATTTTTATTAATGTGGGCCGCTTTTAAAAGTCTTTATTGAACTTGTTTTTTGCCCTTTTTCTTTCCCCGGAAACTGTATCTGCAAGCCTTTCTATTTATTTTGGCTTCACCAAGGGGCATGCAGGTCTTGGTTCCTGACCAGGAATTGAACCCATGCCCTTTGCAGTGGAAGCGGGATTCTTAACCACAGGACCGCCAAAGAAGTTCCGGTTTTCACGGGTTTGTGGGTTTTTTTTAATATATATATATTTTTATTAATGTGGGCCGCTTTTAAAAGTCTTTATTGAACTTGTTGCTGCTGCTAAGTCGCGTCAGTCGTGTCCAACTCTGTGCGACCCCATAGACGGAAGCCCACCAGGCTCCTCTGTCCCTGGGATTCTCCAGGCAGGAACACTGGAAAGGGTTGCCATTTCCTTCTCCAATGCATGAAAGTGAAAATGAAAGTGAAGTCGTGTCCGACTCTTAGCGACCCCATAGACTGTAGCCTATGAGGTTCCTCCGTCCATGGGATTTCCCAGGCGAGAGTACTGGAGTGGGGCACCATTGCCTTCTCCGATTGAACTTGTTACAGTCTTCTATTTCACGCTTTAGTGTTTTGGGCCACGAGGCATGGGGGATCTTCATTCCCCTACCAGGGATGGAACTTGCCCTCTCCACATTGGAAGGCAAAGTCTTAGCCAGTGCACTGCCAGGGAAGCCCTGAGTTTCACATTATTTTTAATTTCTGGGTTGCCCATGGGTGTTTATCACGTTGTACTGTAAATACTTCTTGGGAGAAGTTGCGGCACCAGCAATGAGTGTTTGAATAGCTCAGCTACTAGAGAAGCTAAGGTTCGTTTATTCTGTCTGGTGTCCTGCACATATGTTTAGATTTCCAGAGGGGAATCTGAGATGTAAATCACAAGGAGAGACGTTTTAGCTGATGTTGTGTTCGTAAGAACCCTGTTGCATTGAAACTTGCTACTTGTCCAGGACTCTGCATGGGTATTTCCTCAGATGTTTCTAACAGCCCTGCTAGAACACAGGAATGTCGCTCAGTCATGTCCGACTCTTTGCGACCCCATGGACTGTAGCCTGCCAGGCTCCTCTGTCCATGGGATTTTTCAGGCAGTAGTACTGGAGTGGATTGCTGTTTCCTTCTCCAGCGGATCTTCCTGACCCAGGCAGGGATCAAACCCGGGTCTCTCGCATTGTAGACAGACGCTTTACCGTCTGAGCCACCAAGGAAGTCCCTGCTAGAACACAGCTTCTCACTATTGCCCTTCGTGGATGAAGACACCGAGGTTGGTGGAAGTTAAGTGTAGCAGCTTCTGGGGGCCGCTGTGGCAGACCCTGCAGGGTGGGTGGCTCGCACAGCAGCGTGCTGTTCCACATTTTGTGGAGGTGAGGGTCTGCCCTTGTGGTGTGTGTACGGTTGGTTTCTCCTGCCTTCCTGATGCCGCCTCCTTGCCATGTCGTCGTGTGGTCTTCCCTCTGCGTGCCCACATCCCTGTCTCTCCTGATGAGGATGCAAGTCTTACAGGATCAGGGCCTCACCCTTATGACCTCTCTTACCTTCGTCACCTCCTTAAAGGTCCCAACTCCTAATGCCACGTCAGAGGTCAGAGCTCCACATACGAATTTTTAAGGGGACACAGTTTGGTGAATGACAACCAGTATGACTCCTGATCTGTTTTTCCTCCAAGAAGTTCTTTGATTACGTGTTCATTTCCTATTCTACGTCTCTCTCAAGATGCTGAAGGAAATCTTGTCCACCTTTGGAGACTCTGAAACGGTACATGCTTGAGGGGCAGCTTGCGTGCTTGAGAAAAATGAGAAAAACTGAGCTGAGCCTGCTTCTCAAGCTGACTGATCTGGGAGGAAGATCTCCAGGGGAATCGTCTGTGGCTTCTCCCAGCTGCGTGGGCTCCCACTGCTGAGAGTGGGAAGCCCTGCAGGCCTGGAGGCTGAGTGGAAGCCCCTCGTTGGCCTGAGTCCTCTGTTAGGGGACTCTGAGAGCAAACCTCATCCCTAATCATGCATGCTATGCACATGGGGCTGCTACGGTAGCCCGCTTGGCCCAGAGGCGGCCGCAGCCTGCCAGGCCAAACCAGCCCTCCCCACCCCAGGAGGCACTGCGTGCATCAGTGCCCTTCATGCCAAGCATGGTGGTTAGATCGCATGTTCCCTGAGCAATACGGATTTCACGGTCAGTGTGTTTTCCAGTCCCCGTCAGGGTATTCTGAGACAGAATGTTCTCAACCAGGAAACAGACAGGTCCTTCTCCCCTTCCCCTTCCAGTGAGTCCGACGTTGTTTAGGCAGGTCTTCTTAGCTAGGTTAAAAAGCTACGGAGAGTTTCTTTTCCAAATTATATGGCCCCTGGGGACCCAGCCACCGTAAAGTCACTGCATGTATTATATCGGAAAGGTAAGCATCAAACTTGTACTACTTCCTGTGTCTTGTTCAGACCTTGGCTTGTGAAAGGAAGTGAAGGGTTCTGTGACTTCCTCCCCTCGAAAGCTGGTGATGCTGGTACGTCCCACCCAGGACTGCTGGGGACTGTCTGTTACAAGAGAACTCAGCTGAAGCAGAAACTTACTTTTTTTTTCTATTTTCAAGTTGGATTGAAATGATGTCAGCATTTGTGTTGTAGAGAAACCAAGCAGTAACAGAACACACACACACACAGCTAAGCCATGATTAGATCTTATAGAACTTAAAATGGCTATATTGAAGGTGTCCCGGGAGAGGGCGTCTGGTTCTGCAGGTGATCAGAGAGCCTTCTTTCCTCAGGGCTGCCCTTCAGGTGGGTGCTTTTGGACGACACTCAGCTGGGCTTAGCGTCCGGTATGTTCCGTCTCCTTAGTGTGGCTTTGATTTTAGCAGTTACGCTTCTTAACCAGCCTCAGCAGATGTCTGGCTACAGATTTTCTTCTCGTGTAAGTGGGTGTTACAGGAGTCACCCGTTTTAGGGCAGGCCATTGATAGACCCGGGGAGCAGAAAGTGAACAGAAGTCTCTTGTGGGCATCGTGCTCTCATGCCTGAATTTAAGTCATGCTTCTGAGAAGTTGTATATTACCAAGTTAAAGACAGTGGAGAGTGACAAGTCAATTTGGGCCCTTTAAAAGTGAGCCTCAGGAAAGTGCTGGATTTCCCCAGCATGGTGTTTTGAGCACCTCCATATGACTTTGGAAGCATAAAGAATTTAATCTTTTCAAGAGAGGACGGCATACACCATTTTTTTTTTTTAAAGGTGAGAGCTAAGGTTGATCAGAAATTTTAAAAAAAAATTAGTTACATTGCAACATTGAAGGTGTAGGATAGAGGAGGCTTCATTTCTGGAAGCTCTCGCTGGAGAAGAGGAGTATTTTTTTCTTTTAAACTGTTCTGTCCTGACCACTTCTTCACGGATAGGAGTTGGCAGACGGGCTGATTGCAGCCGCTTTGCTCGTTAAGAAAGTAACAGAAAGGGGTCTGTCTTTGGACAAGTGTGGTGCAGAACCCAGGCAGCTGCCCTGTTTGCTTCAGATCGTAAAGAACCCTGTCTTGAGCAGAGGACCCGGGTAACAGCGGCCAGTGTCATGAAAGGAAATCCCGGCCCAGCTGTGAAAACAACGAACCGCTCAGTAATATAATACAGGCATGCTTGCCCTGCAGAGCTGGGCTCTCTTCTCTTGAAGTGGCTGTAAATCCATCCATCAAAGTAAAAAAGGCCAAACTTCAGGGTAGATCTTTCCTCTTGTAACCTCGTAGAAACACTTTGCTTCTCTTGGTAGATACTGCCATGACTGTGGAATTAGAAGAGCTGACACCATGAGGCGTGTGGCGTATGTGTGTGTGTGTGTGTGATTGAGTGTGGTGTGTGTGTGCTTTGTTACAGAAAAAGGCTTGCCTTCTAATGAACATAAACTTGAACCAAACAGGGTATGTTGGGTTTGGAATTATAGAGCCCAGTGTACTTAGCTGTGTTAGTGGCAGAGAGTGAAAGATCCTTTTCTTGTTGAAGGCCTTTAATATCTAGGGGTCTCCATGTCCAATAAACTAGACTTGAAAAAAAATTTTTTTTGAACTGGGAAGCCTTTGTTTTTGCTTCTTCTGTTTCATCCTGTTTTTATTTTTCTTCCTAAGAACCTGGGCCAAGTTTGTAAAAGTGCCACACTTTGTTAAAAAAAAAAAAAAAATCCAGCATGGCATGCCTTTCTTCTTAAAGGGGGGTGGTCTTTATCTTTGATTTTAATAACGATGGTCCTTTCAAGTCTGACTCGGAAGGCTTTTAGAAAGTAAAGGAAAAATTTGAGTGTGACCTCTAATGGCCGTGGTGTTCAGATGGTCCCTTGCAACACAACTCATTGGTTGAAAGCATAGAGGCAGAGTTAAATGAAGTCCGTCCGTCCTTTAACGTTATTGACCTTGGGGAGCATGGAGAGAAGGTTTATTTCTGTGGATTAGTTTTCCCTGCCCATAGGCCTATACACAGAGAAGCGTTTGTGAAGGCGAAGAATGGTGTTAATTCTGCGCTCTGTGATGAAATATTAAATAAATGAGAGAAGGTAATTTGATAATGCCTCACGGTTTGGGGCAGATTCCATAAAGTAAGTACTTTTATGTAACAAAGTAGCTGACAAGGCCTAAACTCTTTGCCTCAACACGATGACCCGGGAAAGAAATGAGCGTCAGGAAGCTGGTTGACATGGGGGCCCGTGGCATTTCGACCATCGCTGTTGCATTCAGAAGGACAGCTGCTCATTTAGCTCACATTGTGTGAGTGCTAAAAATGTAAACATACCTCATAATGGCTGCGAAGAATATCTATCAGATTCTCTGAGACATGTTTATTTTTTAGTACTTATTTTTTTTTGTCCTCACCAGGTCTTAGTTGCAGCATCTTCCATCTTCACTGTGGCAGGCAGGATCTTTACTCGCAGTACACGGGATCTAGGTCTCCGACCAGGAATTGATCCTGCGCCCCGTGCTTTGTTAGTGCAGAGCCTTAGCCCCTGGACTGCCAGGGACGTCCCTCTGAGTCATATTTAACAGGTGCCGTTAGCAGACAGTTGGTTCTTCCTGCCCTCAAGGAGCGCTTAGTTGGTGACCTGAGCCCATGTGGCAGGTGTGGTGGTCTGAAGGCTTACCTGCCTTGAGCTTAGGCTACATCCCTCGGGCAGCCATCTTGGTTCCACCCTCCGATTCGTGAGTCCCGTAACCTCTGGGATTGTGGGTTTTCACGAGTATGCAGTGAGGACAGTGATGCTTCTTAGGGCTTCTGCGAAGTGCACCTTCAGTCGAGATGCTGATTCTCCAAAAGCACCTGGCACAGCACCCAGCATGAAATCACACCCTCCCCCCGCCAGGGCCGGCCTTGCCACACCTTCTCTCTGCAGTCTTCTGAATATCAGGATGCCCAGAAAATGCATCATTTGGAGTAAGAATAGGTTTTCCTTTCTCCCTTGTGTTGATTTCTCTCTATTAAAGTTTATGAAGACTTAGAAATGATCCACTAGATACCATTCAGTTTTTTGAATTTCTTATCCTAACAGGCTCTACACACTTGTGTTAAAAACAGGAGTAGCATAGATGTTAATCATATGGAAAATAAATCTTCCTCACTTCTGACCAGTAATAGCTCTTTTGTTGAAATAATCAACATTATCACACCTCTGAGCATGAACGTTCTCTATTTTGGCTTCAACCAGTGGGCCCATCAGTTCAGTTCAGTTCAGTCGCTCAATTGTGTCCGACTCTTTGCGACCCCATGAATCGCAACAGGCCAGGCCTCCCTGTCCATCACCAACTCCTGGAGTTCACTCAGACTCACGTCCATCGAGTCCATGATGCCATGCAGTCATCTCATCCTCATACATACCTGCTAATCTGTACCTTGATTTTTTTTTTTCTTACTGACACAACATGGGCATGTTTCCTGGTTTCTCCTCTTCCCTTCACCCTGTTCTTTGCTGTGCGTGCTATGTAATTTATTTTGCCTAATTGATGGATATTTAGGTGGATTCCAAGTTGTTGGCTGTTACAAATAAGGCTGGTTAAATATTCCTCTCACATTCTAGCTCATGTGGGCAAGGACATTTATTGGCTGCATTTCTGGTTATGAAACAATGGGGCAAAAGGGCTTGTCCACGAACAGTTGGATATAGTCCAGTCACCCCCAGAGATGTTGATAAAAAAAAAAAAAAATCCAGCATGGCATGCCTTTCTTCTTAAAGGGGGGTGGTCTTTATCTTTGATTTTAATAACGATGGTCCTTTCAAGTCTGACTCGGAAGGCTTTTAGAAAGTAAAGGAAAAATTTGAGTGTGACCTCTAATGGCCGTGGTGTTCAGATGGTCCCTTGCAACACAACTCATTGGTTGAAAGCATAGAGGCAGAGTTAAATGAAGTCCGTCCGTCCTTTAACGTTATTGACCTTGGGGAGCATGGAGAGAAGGTTTATTTCTGTGGATTAGTTTTCCCTGCCCATAGGCCTATACACAGAGAAGCGTTTGTGAAGGCGAAGAATGGTGTTAATTCTGCGCTCTGTGATGAAATATTAAATAAATGAGAGAAGGTAATTTGATAATGCCTCACGGTTTGGGGCAGATTCCATAAAGTAAGTACTTTTATGTAACAAAGTAGCTGACAAGGCCTAAACTCTTTGCCTCAACACGATGACCCGGGAAAGAAATGAGCGTCAGGAAGCTGGTTGACATGGGGGCCCGTGGCATTTCGACCATCGCTGTTGCATTCAGAAGGACAGCTGCTCATTTAGCTCACATTGTGTGAGTGCTAAAAATGTAAACATACCTCATAATGGCTGCGAAGAATATCTATCAGATTCTCTGAGACATGTTTATTTTTTAGTACTTATTTTTTTTTGTCCTCACCAGGTCTTAGTTGCAGCATCTTCCATCTTCACTGTGGCAGGCAGGATCTTTACTCGCAGTACACGGGATCTAGGTCTCCGACCAGGAATTGATCCTGCGCCCCGTGCTTTGTTAGTGCAGAGCCTTAGCCCCTGGACTGCCAGGGACGTCCCTCTGAGTCATATTTAACAGGTGCCGTTAGCAGACAGTTGGTTCTTCCTGCCCTCAAGGAGCGCTTAGTTGGTGACCTGAGCCCATGTGGCAGGTGTGGTGGTCTGAAGGCTTACCTGCCTTGAGCTTAGGCTACATCCCTCGGGCAGCCATCTTGGTTCCACCCTCCGATCTCGTGAGTCCCGTAACCTCTGGGATTGTGGGTTTTCACGAGTATGCAGTGAGGACAGTGATGCTTCTTAGGGCTTCTGCGAAGTGCACCTTCAGTCGAGATGCTGATTCTCCAAAAGCACCTGGCACAGCACCCAGCATGAAATCACACCCTCCCCCCGCCAGGGCCGGCCTTGCCACACCTTCTCTCTGCAGTCTTCTGAATATCAGGATGCCCAGAAAATGCATCATTTGGAGTAAGAATAGGTTTTCCTTTCTCCCTTGTGTTGATTTCTCTCTATTAAAGTTTATGAAGACTTAGAAATGATCCACTAGATACCATTCAGTTTTTTGAATTTCTTATCCTAACAGGCTCTACACACTTGTGTTAAAAACAGGAGTAGCATAGATGTTAATCATATGGAAAATAAATCTTCCTCACTTCTGACCAGTAATAGCTCTTTTGTTGAAATAATCAACATTATCACACCTCTGAGCATGAACGTTCTCTATTTTGGCTTCAACCAGTGGGCCCATCAGTTCAGTTCAGTTCAGTCGCTCAATTGTGTCCGACTCTTTGCGACCCCATGAATCGCAACAGGCCAGGCCTCCCTGTCCATCACCAACTCCTGGAGTTCACTCAGACTCACGTCCATCGAGTCCATGATGCCATGCAGTCATCTCATCCTCATACATACCTGCTAATCTGTACCTTGATTTTTTTTTTTCTTACTGACACAACATGGGCATGTTTCCTGGTTTCTCCTCTTCCCTTCACCCTGTTCTTTGCTGTGCGTGCTATGTAATTTATTTTGCCTAATTGATGGATATTTAGGTGGATTCCAAGTTGTTGGCTGTTACAAATAAGGCTGGTTAAATATTCCTCTCACATTCTAGCTCATGTGGGCAAGGACATTTATTGGCTGCATTTCTGGTTATGAAACAATGGGGCAAAAGGGCTTGTCCACGAACAGTTGGATATAGTCCAGTCACCCCCAGAGATGTTGAGCCATTCTGTCGTCCTTTCCCAGCCCCCTCCCCTTGCGATCTGTGAGGTTGCTTGTTTGTCCTGCATCCTCACTGGCACGGATGCTGTTTGATTCAGCTGTGCTTACAGAACGTGTCTCATTGGGCTGCTGAGGACCATGTTAATTGTAATCTCTGGGTGCTTTTCTCACTGTGATTCGTAACACACTGGGATCTGGACTGTTCCTGGCAGGTCAAGTGAGAACTTATTCATCCAGCTCAGTGGCAGCCCAGGGGTCAGTCTTGCCTCTTGAGGGATCCCGGGCAGTCAGCTGGAATTGATAATACAGCTTTACAAAACACTACCGCGCATAAACACAGCCTGTTAATGCTTCAGAAAGATGCTCCAAGTGAACCAGCCATTTCCTGCTTCTCTGTTCTCACTGCTTGAATTGGCATTGTTCTTTGGTGAATATTTATATTTAGGACCGCCTGTGAGGAGTCACCAGTCACTGGAAGAGTCACCAGTGATCCTTGTATGTAGCTCGTTGTGACTTAACTGCTTCCGGAGAGATCGCTGCAGTTTTATAATGTCTTAAGAGTTGGAGCGTGTGGTTAGTGTTTAGCGAGCATGAGTTCTAAACTCTCAGGGTTATCTGTTCACTGCATCTGTGTATTGATTTCAGAGCTGCAGTGACTGCGTATTGAACTGGATGGGAAGTGGCCTGGGAGCGCTAGAGTTCAGCATCACGGTCAGTGTCGTACCGCCATAGCTTCATTTACAGTCATCAGATTGGTGAGGACAGAACGGTCCTTGTGCATTTAGGAGAATGTAGGCGAAACCCACATCCTTAAAGCTAGTGGTTTCTTAACGTGAGGTTGTCCCCAGATTTGAATTGTCCCAAAATCCAAGTCAGGATGAAAGACATGAGGCTCGTTGTTTTGCTCTGTACGTGACGGTCACTCTCCAGGAAGGGAGCTGGCTTGTGCTGGAAGATTCTGTAACTTCTTGATTGGTTCCTCCACATCAGTGTCCTGGTATGTTCTAGGATAGGAGGGTGGGGGACGTTGTGGAGGAGAGGAGTCACCTTCTCTGTGGCCTTTTAATTGTGTACCGTTACAAGTAACATTTGTCTCCAGTGCTTCACAATTATAAATTAATAATAATAACCCATTAGAAATTACTGGTGTTGTAAGCCCCAAGCTCCTTTGGGCATCTTAATAAAAATGATAATTAAAACCATAATTTACAGTAAATGGGGACACTGCCCAAGTAAATCCACAATATGGAGAAAATTTAAAAACTCAAACCAGAAGGAAGCTTCGTAGCACTGGAGGAAAAAAAGGGCCTTGTCTGTGGCCCGACTTGAGCGGGAGCTCTGTCCGTGTCTGTGGGCCTGGCTTCCAAGCCTGGGGCTCTCCTGGGGGGATTTGCAGCTCCCTCTCTGTCTCCCCAACCTGCTGGCGAGCCTTCCTGGCTGTGGCCCCTGCTCTGTCCCCCCAGCCACAACCCCCTCACCCCTTGCTCCCCATGTTCCCTGTCTGGGTATCAGTTCAGTTCTGTCGCTCAGTTGTGTCCGACTCTTTGCGACCCCATGAACTGCAGCAGGCCAGGCCTCCCTGTCTATCACCAACTCCTGGAGTTCACTCAGATTCACGTCCATCGAGTCAGTGATGCCATGCAGCCATCTCATCCTCTGTCATCCCCTTCTCCTCCTGCCCCCAATCCCTCCCAACATCAGAATATTTTCCAGTGAGTCAACTCTTCACATAAGGTGGCCAAAGTACTGGAGTTTTAGCTTTAGCATCATTCGTTCCAAAGAAATCCCAGGGCTGATCTCCTTCAGAATGGACTGGTTGGATCTCCTTGCAGTCCAAGGGACTCTCAAGAGACTTCTCCAACACCACAGTTCAAAAGCATCGGTTCTTCGGTGCTCAGCCTTCTTCACAGTCCAACTCTCACATCCATACATGACCACAGGAAAAAACATAGCCTTGACTAGACGGACCTTAGTCGGCAAAGTAACGTCTCTGCTTTTGAATATGCTGTCTAGGTTGATCATAACTTTTCTTCCAAGGAATAAGTTCTGTTTGCCAACCCTGGATCCTGCCTCAGACTTAGATTCAGGCTTTGTACGTTTTTTGCTTCCCGATGGTTTTCTAGTTTTCCCCTTGGCTGTCTAGCATAGAAGGTGCCTCATCCCTTCTGACTTGTTACAAGGCTTCAGTATCGTCAAGTAGCCCATCTTTGCATGACAACCAGAGGTGTCTTTTTTTTTTAATTCATTTATTTGGCAGTATCAGATCTTTAGTTGAGGAATGTGGGATCTAGCTCCCTGACCAGAAATTGAACTAAGGCCCCCTGCATTGGGAGCAGAGTCTTAGGCACTGGACCATCAGGGAGTCCCCAGAGATACCTTCAACGGATTAGACACTCAGCAGCAGCATCGGTGGTAATTCATAGCGCAACTCTACTCCTAAATTCTCACCAGTCTTTGATCTTGTTTTGCCATGCACTCAGTTTTTTTTTTTGGCTTGATTGGTTCCTTTTTATGCCCCTTGGTCCCATTGTAGTTTTGGGTCCAGCGTTCCTGTGACCATTCAGGGCCTCTAGGGGATGGCAGGGCAGCTGGGTAAATGAACCGGCACCACAGACCCAAACCCCTGCGTTGGTGCCGTCGCATCTGCCTGTGCCGAGCCGAGCGCTGCTGCTGGTCTGAAGGCGTCGCCAGCATCCTTCTCGCGCTTGATGGAGTGGGGTTGGACGGACCTTAAACAGCAGCTCAGGCTGAAGCCGCCTTTGAGATTCAGCAGATCATGGGTGAAGATTCTGACTGAGGCAGTTTCGTGGTCAGGCTTGAGCCCCTGTCTCCAGCAGGGCTCTTCCCCGTACGATGTGGATCTGAGCATCCGATGTCTACTGTGGTCTGGCGGGTGATGCCAGCCTTCTGGGGTGACCGTGGGCAACAGGGGAGCCTGAACCCCGTGTCTAGCCCACCGTGGCTCCTGGGCCTGCTCATCACCAGTGGGATCGGGGGCCCAGGTGGTTCGATTGTAAGCTTTTACAGAGAACCTGGACATCTGCCTTTCGATATATTGATACATAATCTCCCTGATTTTTTAATGCCGGCAAGTGATTCATATTAGGAAGGAAGGGAGCATAGAAGGATGGAAGAGAGGGCAGGACAGAGAAACAAGGATGAAAGGAGGCAAAATGTGGGGCAGAGGAAGCAAGTCCATGGGCTTGATTCACTTCACGGTCACCAGTTTCTAACCTTGATTCTAGACAAGGAAACCTCGTGTAAAATAAGCAAGCATTTCATATCTTTGAAGTATGTTTTCCCTCTAATGTTCATATGCAAAGCTTGAAACCTAGGTCAGGGGAATATAAAACCCCCACGGCGACTTGATTTTCCCAATTGGATCAGACATAACAAGTGCTAGAAAACCAATGCTGCCCGTTACTTTAAAATGTGTTCTGTTAGTTTCTTGATATTATTAGCTTTAAATATTCCTCTGGACACACTCTTGCCACCTCCACGCAGTTAAGCTGGTTCAATTTAAACATTGTCATAAAGTTAATTTTTTATAAGATGAATCAGGTTATTAAATTTAGTAAACCATTGCCTTCATTATTTTGCACAAACTTTGGCACTGTGCAGAATTGGCTTAGCACTACTGCATTTAGCTAATTAAACTGGTCATCAGCTTTGGTATTACAGGAGTGAGGGATGCTATTCTCATGGGCTTTTCCTGGACTTGAGCAGTAGGTAGCATTATTAAACTTTTTTTTTTTTATTTTATAAAACTCCACACGCAAGAGAGATGGTTTGCTATAAAAGTGTTATTGTCCTTCCTGTTAAAGCATTGTCTTTTGAAATATCCCTGCTTTGTTCTTGCTCCCAAGGCAGTTGCACAGGATAAGAAGCTGGAATTGTCCGCTGCCGCTTTTAAAAGTGGACTTGCGATGTGTGACGCACGGCTTAGATAAACGAAGATAGATGGAAGTGTGCGATTTCACACGGCGCAGGGACGGGCCTCCAACCATGAATACAGTCAGGAGTCTCTGAAGGAGAGCTGGTGCGGACTGGTATCCGCAGCCTGTTGCGGCCTCAGCATCAGATGTGCTGTTTTTGGTAATAAAAAGTCATCTGCCATTGTTTATTTTGTCACATTGAGATGGCATGTTTGGGAAAATAAATTTTGATAGAATAAGGGCATGCTTCTCTCCCCGCTAATCCTCTACCCCCCACCTCACCCCCGGATTTCTAAATAGTGTCATTCAAAACTGCCGTGATTGGTATTTTTGCAGGATTGCAGTATTTATTTGTGGTCTGAAAGGAAGTTTGAGGGCCATCCATGTTTTCACAACTTGGGTTGTTTTCAAACAGTCCAGAATTGTAGCCTGTTAGTCATCCTGTAAGGACATTTGTCTCTTTGGCAGGTATTTATTGAACCAGACACAGAGATGGAAAAGGCACTGATTCTAAGGAATTTGCAGTTATCCTGGTAAACTAGATAAATAAAGCCCTAGGACCTGCTTGGCCCTGCATTGTGTTGATGCTTCCTCAAGCCATTAAAAAAAAAAAAAAGTTTGCTGTGGCATGTCAACTCTTGGAGTCTAGTTCCCTGACCAGGGATTGAACCCAGGCCCCGTTCACTGGGAGCTTGCAGTGTTAGCCACAGAGTTCCCATGCTTCTTCTAAACCATGGCATAGCCAAATAAATAAATACACCAATTAATTAATTTTGCTAATGAGTGATGAGGCATTGCCTCCACTATCTTCCCCCACTCCCCACGTAAATTTTTTTTGTGTGTTGTTTAATCACTAAGTTGTATCTGACTGTGACCCCATGAGCTGTAACCCACCAGTCTCCTCCATCCACGGGATATCCCAAATAAAGATACTGGAGTGGGCTGCCATTTCTTTCTCCAGGGGATCTTCCTGACCCAGGGACTGAACTTGTGTCTCCTGCATTGGCATGCAGATTCTTTACTGCTGAGCCACCAGGGAAGCCAACTTTTTTTATACTCTTGGGTGAAAAAGTGATGTGAGTTATTTCTTTGGATTGCTCTGACCTGGAGATTCATAGGGACCCAGAGTCCATCCTTTCCAACAAGATCCGGTTGTGAAAGGCCCTGCGATTGCAAGCTCGGTCTTGGCTGCTTGACACGGCCTCCCTGTGGCCTCCAGCATGTTACTGACCCGAGGGGCGCGGCACGTCGGTCAGGTAGACCGCCCCACGCTCGGCCCCGTGCAGCTCTGAAGCGGCGGGGCCGCACACCCTGGCATTTTACCTCTCGCTTTCCCTCGTGATCTGGGCACCTTTTGCTCAGTGGTGACAAGGGGTATAATTGGTGTCATGGATCCAAATAAATCAATTTCAGGTTGTTTCTTGCCTCAAAGATACAGGTTTGAGCACCTTTTAGTACATGCACCATAGAGCAGGCAAGCAGATTGAGATGTATGATATCTCAGATTTGAAAAATTTTTTTGTGTGTTTTGACCTCAGATTCAGGTATAGGAGGTTGTCCTTCAGTTCAGTCGCTCAGTCATGTCCGACTCTTTTCGACCCCATGAACCGCAGCACACCAGGCTTCCCTACCCATCACCAACTCCTGGAGTCTACCCAAACTCATGTCCATTGAGTCAGTGAAGCCATCCAGCCGTCTCATCCTCTGTTGTCCCCTTCCCCTCCTGCCCTCAGTCTTTCCTAGCATCGGGGGCTTTTCAGTGAGTCAGCTCTCTGCATCAGGAGATTCAGCTTCAACATCAGTCCTTCCAGTGAACACTCAGGACTGATATAATGGCAAATGACTATATTTTGGGCTATAGAGCTTGGCATAAATGGAGGTCAAGTGTATTCTTAAGCCAGTACTTAGACAAATGGAGTGGTAGATCTTGTGGCTTTCTTTCTTTGTTTTAAATATTTACTTATTTACTTGACTGTGCTGGGTCTTAGTAACCGCACATGGGATCTAGTTCCTTGATCAGGACTGACCCCAGGCCCCCTACCTTGGGAGCATGGAGCCTTAGCCAGTGGACCATCAGGGAGTCTCTAGCTAATTTCTTTAAGTTCTAGTTGGTGTTGAAACTAGTTAACTCATGGTTGCTGTTGGGAGCAGAGCTCGGAGAGAGTTTTTCAGTCATGATGGCTGTGCTATATTTGCTGCTGCTGCTAAGTTGCTTCAGTGGTGTCCGCCTCTGTGTGACCGCAAAGATGGCAGCCCACCAGACTTCCCCCGTCCCTGGGATTCTCCAGGCAAGAACACTGGAGTGGGTTGCCATTTCCTTCTTCAGTGCATGAAAGTGAAAAGTGAAAGTGAAGTCGCTCAGTTGTGTCTGACTCTTTGTGACCCCATGGACTGCAGCCTGCCAGCCTCCTCCGTGCATGGGATTTTCTAGGCGAGACTACTGGAGTGGGGTGCCATTGCCTTCTCCAGCTATATTTGCTAGTTCATACAAATCAGAAAGCTCCAGACTTCCCGCTGAAGTGGATTTTGGAAAGGATCGGCCGTTAACATTTGTTTTCCCACTGACTATGGTTAACATTAGCCTCCTAGTGTGCGTTTACTGTTCACTCCCTGTTTTATGAAGAAAGATGACTGAGTTTCTGATGGGTTAAAGGCACAGCCTGATGTCTGATAGCTGATAAATAGCTGGAGCTGGGTCAGCACAGATGTGTTGACTCTCGAGTCTGAGTTTTCCACTGTGCAGGGCCGTCTTCCATTGAGAGCGAGTTTATATAAATAGCCTGGCCTCCATGAGGACTAGGTCCACGGAGGTGGTTTGAGTGAACTGCCCGTGCTTGCCTCTTTCACGTGGCAGTCTCAGTAAGATGACGATGCTCTGATTGTTCATATATACAAACGTTATCTTGGAAACACTAGTCTGTGATCATCTGACGTGGCTTTGGCTGGATTACGTTGCTGCCTTCTCCAGTAGAATTGATTTCTTTGTCTTGGCATATTCTGTGTGATTTCCACACAGTTTACAAGGTGTGGTATTTTACACTTTAGAATAGCGGGTGATATTCAAGCTCTGAAATTAAATTCCTCCCCTCCCTTCCTTTCTCTTTTCATGTCGGCCGCATCTAAGAGTTCTAGGTGCTCCACATCCTTGCCAACATTTGGTGTGGTCGTTATTTATTTTTTAATACCTAAAAATTTTAGCATTATCTAATATCTAAAAATGTAGCATTATCATCTCATTGTATCTTTAATTTGCATTTCCCTAAGGACCAATGCAACCAGCTTCCCTGGTGGCTTAGAGGTTAAAGCGTCTGCCTCTAATTCAGGAGACCTGGGTTCCATCCTTGGGTCAGGAAGATCCTCTAGAGAAGGAAATGGCAACCCACTCCAGTCTTCTTGCCTGGAGAATCCCATGGGTGGAGGAGCCTGGTGGGCTACAGTCCACGGAGTCGCAAAGAGTCGGACACGACTGAGCGACTTTTCAACTTTCAAGGACCATTGAGTTCAAGCTTCATAAAATAGTTGAGTTTTTCTCTATTACTTGGAAGAGCTTATGTAAGATTGGCATTGTTATTTTCATAAATGTTTGGTGGAATTTATTAAGGCAAATTCATGGGGTCGCAAAGAGTCGGACACGACGAGCGACTTTTCAACTTTCAAGGACCATTGAGTTCAAGCTTCATAAAATAGTTGAGTTTTTCTCTATTACTTGGAAGAGCTTATGTAAGATTGGCATTGTTATTTTCATAAATGTTTGGTGGAATTTATTAAGGCAAATGGATCCAGAGTTTTCAGAAGAATTTTCTTTAAAAAATCCAGATTTTTTTCAGTTGTTCTCTTTCTCCTTGCAGCAGTGTTTAAGTTGTGTCTTTCTGGGAACTTGCCTTTTTCATCTGTATCTTAAATCTGTTGGTGTAAGGTTGTTAACTATATCTTTCTAAGATCATTTTGGGGTTTGTAGACTCCGACTGCTGTCCTTTGCGTCACCCTTGATGTCTGGCGTTTGTGTGCTCACTTGTCCACTCGGGAGTGTCTACGCCAGTGTGTGTGCTGCCTCTGTCTGTCTGTCTGTCTCTCTGGCCCTGTGTCAGCTTTATTCGTTTTTTTCCCCAAGGCAATGACTTTTGGAGTCTTTGTTCCTCTGTATTTTATGTTTGTTTTATTTTTATTACCTTCCTTTTACTTTCTTCAGGTAATCAGCTGCTTTAAAATTTCTTCTAACTTAATAGATGCTTAATAGAACTCATATTTTCTTCCAATATGTATTTATGGTTATAGATTGTCCTTTTTCCAAGGCTATAGCTGTATTCTATAAGTTTTGATATGTAGGAGTTTTATAATCATTTAGTTTAAAGTGTTTTCTGATTTTCATTGTAAATTTTTGAGTCATAATTTTTTGTTTAGAAATGTGTTGCTTAGTTTCCAGTTGGGAATTTTCTAGGATCTTTCATTGATTTCTAATTTTATTCTACTATTGTCAAAGGGCATCATTTACAGGTTTAATGTTTGTTTGAAATTTGAGACTGTTGCCCTGTACATGTTCAGTTTTGGTAAATATCCTTGAAGTACTTGAGTCTACGTTTTGCTGTTGTGTTTAGCGTTTAATATTTTCACTGTTTATCAGTGATATAATATTTTCTGGTTTATCAGTTAAAGTCAGAGGTCTTCTATTATTCCTGTTTATTGACTTATTTTTATGTTACTGATAAGTTAAAATCTTTCACTCTGATTATGAATTTGTGTATTTCTCCTTTTAATTCTGTGAACTTTTGACATATGTGTGTATGTGTATAAATTTAGAATCATCACATATTCCTCGTAGATTAGAACTTAAAATTATGAAGCATTCAGGTTTTTCTGTTATACTTCTTTTGGTGCATCTTTACATGGTATGTCTTTTTCCATTCTTTTAATATTTTATCCTTATATTTAAGGATATAAAACAAAACATATACACTTTTATAAGGAGCATATTGTGTGTGTATATATATATGTTTTATTCAGTCTGATGGTCTTTGTGTTATGATTGCAGTTTTTAGTTCACTTTACTGGGATTACATATATTTGCGGTTAAATATATTACTTTATTATTGGCTTTCTATGTAACTTTTTTATATTCCATTTTTTCTCCTCTTTCTTGTTTTTTTCTTTTTAAAAATTGTTCTACTTGCCTTTCCCTTAACTGGTTAAGTTTGTATTATTTTACTGTTATTTCAGTGGTAATTGTAGAGATCACACCCTGTATTTCTGACTTACTGAGGTTCTTATGTAGATCAGCACTTTCTGGGCAGTGCAGGGGTCTTAGAATACTTGAATCTCAAGTACTGACCTCCTGGGTTATGTGTCATTATTGTCAATGTAGTAATGCTCACTAGGTATGTTAAATTTATGAACTATTACTATTAATTATCATTTAGAGTTTTTCATCTATTTACCCTTTTTATTACTCTGTCATTTTCTGCAATCCTGATTTGTATCTAGGGTCCTTTCTCTCCTATCTGAAGAGCATCCTTTAGTATTTCTTCTATTGTAGACATGCTGAGGATACATTCTCTCAGCTTTGTTTGTTTAAAAATCTTGTTTCTGTTTATTTTTGAAGAGTATTTTCACTGGGTATAGAAGCACCAGATGCTGGCTCGCCTCTCTCGGCCTTTCAGCTTCTCCTGATGTTAGCCCCTCAGATCCTCAATCATACCATTCCTCTGATGCCCTCAAAGTGGGCGTGTGTGCGCGTGTCTGTGTGAGTGTGTGTGCTGTTTTGTTCAGCTTTCTGGTTGTTCTCAGCGAGTGTGTGGGTCCAGGAAACCGAGTTGCCGTTGCTGGAAGCAGAGGTGCTGGAAACAGTTACAGTAGTCCAGAGCGCGCTGTCGGAACTTGCTAGCAGATGTGTGTCTACTTTCCGGTTTGTTCTCTCTGGTTAGACTGGGCTCCTGAGCACAGTGGCCACGTCCCTGTCGTCGTATATCCTTGATCTTTGTATTGAACACAGGATCTGCGTGTTGTCAAGCAGGATCTGGGTTCAAAGGCTGGCTGTGCCGCGAGCACGGCTAAGGCTTGGCCTTCACCTTTGAAATCGCTCTGTTCCCGGGGCGGGTTTTTTCAGCCTCAACACTGTAGACATTTGAGCCCGATGATTCTTGGCTGTGGGGCTTCCTGGGCCGTATTGGCTATTCTGTAGCATGCCTGGCCTTCACAGGCTAGGTACCAGTAGTACACCCCGCTTCCTGCCCCACAGTAAAGTCAGTAGACACTTGCTGACTACTGAACATGTCTCACGACATTGCAGATTTCTTTTAGGGGGCACATCCTGTCTGGCTGAGAACCACTGGAATAACGCGTAAGGTGCCCAGCCAAAGCCATGTAGCGTCATGGCTTGGTGCTTCTGCATTTGTGTTTTCTAATGTGGACTTTCCTTTAACCCACAGGGTTTGAAACTGCCAAATCTTTCGCCCTCCACGGCGCCCACGTGATCCTGGCCTGCAGGAACGTGGCTCGAGCCAACGAAGCCGTGTCCCGCATTCTAGGAGAATGGGTAAGGGAGCACTCACGTTTTCCTTTTTAATTGTCGAATACACATGCCGGGGTAAACACTCGAACGTTTTAGTACAGTTCATAAAGTTTATTGCTCTTGGAATCCTGTTTTCTTTGTTGTTAAATTCATACCCTCTTTGTTTGTTTATGAATGGAAGGGCAGGCAAGCCACTCATAGCTTGTTTACAGTTCTCTGTCAGTGTCATCTGCTTTATTAGTCAGAGGTTAGAGAATGTTTACTCACTCAGCTCGTTTATTGAGAAAAACAGAATGTGGTTGACGCCCTTGAGTGTGACTAAGAGGCTGTATGTGGTTTTTAGAATGACAAGGAGCAGACTTCAGCCCATCTCAGTTTTCCCTCTTAGCTTTCCTCTGCGCACACGTGGGTATTGATATGCCTGTGTGCACAAACACGTATTGAGGGCAGTCAGTGCTCTTGGGGTTAAGGCTATAGCATCAAATAAAGCAAAACACCTGCCCTCATCAGCTTCTGGGTAGGAGAAACAGACCATAAAGGGATAATTAAAGTTTAACGTGATGTCAGGTTGTTACAAATGCAGTGGAGGCCAGTGAAGCAGAGTGAGGGGTCAGGAGTGGACAGCGTGGACTATTTCAGCTTGGGTGGTCAGCAGAGACCCCTCCAAAGCTGTGACATTTGATCCAGGCCCTGATGAAACAGCGAAGTAAGCCGTGCAAATGTCAGGGGAAATACTTTGCATGCCCGTGCAAAGGGGGTGGAAATGTGCCTGGGGGATTATAGGCTCAGTGGGGACGCTTGTGTGCCTGGAGCCAGTGGAGGGTGAGGAGGTTGCAGAGAGGGGCTTGGTCACTGTGACATGAGAGGGTTTGAGCCAGAGTGGCATAAGTGTTGAGTGTTTTTTTTTTTTTCCTTGTTTAACATGATCACCGGGCTTTGAAGTGACATACAGACCTCATTCATTCACGAGCCTGTGAAGTGCCCCACTGTCGTAGGTACTGGGTGTCTAGCGTTAAGGAGAAATAGGTGTTGCCACTGTGTCTCTAGAGCTTTCAGCTGAGGGTGGAAGACAGATCAAGCCAAAGATAGATAAACATCAGTGTAAACTTGAAAGGAGGCAAAGCGGTATTCCAAATGGTGAACAATGCCAGAGAGGCAGGGAGCATTTGCCGTCCCTGAGAAAGAGGTGGCTGAGCTGGGATCTCAGGAAGGATCCAGGGGAACTGGGGAGAAGGGTCATACTGGGCTGAGGGGGTGGTCTGTGTGGTGGCTCTGGGGTGGGGGAGACAGGTGGCTGGAGCCAGGTGTGGAGGGGGCTGGATAGTCCTTTGCCAAGACTGTCTTCATCGTCTGAACACCGTGGAAGATTTCTTGCCATCCGAAGAAATAGACCATGGTCTGTTAAAGAGAACGTCCGGCCTTCTGGGCTGAGACGTTATGAAAGTCAAGAAAAGGGAGATTTATTTCTGCTTTTTCAAGCAGGGTTTCAAACTTAGTATATTTCAAATGAACCCTTGTCTTGATCTCACTGGATTCATTATTTTGAGTTAAATTAAAAAACAGGGCCCTTTTTTCCCCCCCAGTTATCTTAGCATCTTTCTAACTCCAGAGTTAGGAAAATGTATTAACCTCTCCTGGGTGGTATAGAGTGATCTTTAGAGATGTATAGAGAATGGATGGTCATGTGTGCATATGGTTTGAATCTTCATAAAGTGTATACGATGAAAGTGAAAGTCCCTTGTGTTCCTCTCTTGGGGATAAGTATCATCAACTTAATTCCTGTGTGTTCTTCCAGGAAAGGTTGTGTGTACTGGCCAGCACACCTGCATGCTGTTAGCACTTTGGTTTGTTTCTTTCCCGCCTGGCTGGAGGAAGCCTTTTGTTCTCAGGGCGGAGAGCGGCCTCGTTGCTCTCACCTGTTGTGTGGCCCTCCGTCATGTGCACATCCTGTCGTTTATTTGTATTGGTCTTCCAAGTGATGCTCTCGTAAAGTTCAGTCTGTCACGTTTCCGTCCAAAGTTGGCCCTCAGCTCTGCTGCAGTGGACCATTCCTCTTTTTTTTTAGACTTACTTATTTTTAATTGAAGGATCACTGCTTTGCATCGTTGTGTTGGTTTCTGCCGTACGTCAGCGTGGATCAACCGTGGGTGAACGTATGTCCCGCCCCGCCCCGCCCCGCCCCCGCTAGGTTGTCGCGGAGCCCTGGTTTGAGCTCCCGAGTCGTACAGCACATTGGCTGTCTGTTCTGCATGTGGTAGTGTTCCCATGCTGCTCTCTCCATATTCCGTGGCATTTAAGTACCACATCGTCGTTATCCAGTCCTCTGCTGATGGCCATGTAGGTTTCTTCCGTGTCTTGGCTGATGTAAATATGCTGCATTGAACTCGGGGGTGCATGTAGCTTTTCGAGTTACTGTTTTCTCTGGATATATGCCCTGAAGTGGGATTGCTGGGCTTAAGTACTCAGTTAAATGTTAGTTAGCTGCTGCTGCTAGTAATAATAATAAAAAAATAATTTCTTATTCATACATGAAAGTACGAGGGAATGTTTACTTTTCTTCGCCTCTCCAAGTGGCCGAAAGAAGAGCTGTAGGGAGTGTGTTCATCAGCATGACTCCAGTGGAGTTGCAGTGAATTTTTTCTGTCTTCATATGTCTGGACTCCTACGTTTTAATAGATGTGTATTTAGTTTGTTGATGAGTATTTTCCAGTGGAGCTCATATTAGCACTCAACTGTCATTTGAAAAGCCATCTTAATTATTGATGTGATTGCTTTTTCTTTTGTATTTACAGAGAAACACGCTTTGCATATATTTAGGGAAGATTGTTAAGGGATCAGTCATCAGGAACAGCACACAGGGTTTATATTAGAACGGTTATTGAGAAAGCAGGGAGACGGGCTCAGAGAAGAGATTTATTAGTCGGAGGTAATGGAATGTGCACGTGTCGGGGAGAGCGGGCGTGCTTGGCTGGGTGTTGCCATGCAGTTGGATGCTGGGGGACTGAAGTGTCGTAATTATTCTGGTTGTCAATAGAGTTGATACTCGAGTCTGTTTATCTAGTTGGAGTGAAGTCGGGTGGAAAGCTGGCGGTGTTATGTCATACTGCAGCCTCATTGTAGGAAAATAGCGATTTCACTATCATTGTCAGATACGGGAACGCTTGGTGCCAGCCTGCGTGTTAGACAGTTTGCTGTGCTCTTTATGGTTGCTGACAACCTGTTTTCATGATGCGGGAGTGAGGGGGGCAGGATGCCACCTAAAACGTTGCTCGAACTTCCGAGAGCCGCTGGAGAAGTCTAGCTACTTCTAGACTCTCTCTCATCCACTCAGTAACTTCACGATCCTGTGTGCTTTACTGTCTGTGGGCGTTTTCCGCACTCTCCTGTGACAGAAGCAGCTTAAATCCGATAATTTGCCTTTACAGACAGAAGCCCTTGGGGGTGATGCCTTCTTTCCTGTGTGTATGTTGAGGGGAGGCAGGTGGGATGGGTACTCTGCAAGCTTGATGTCTGTCTAGTCAGGCAACTTGGCTTGGAAAAACTGATCATTATGCAACGCAGCACAGAGTGTAAGTCTCTTCCCCGTTGTTGTGAGTGATCTCTAGCTAAACAGAAATATAAAAACTCTTAATCTTTTTAATAGTTATGGACGGTTGGGAAAAGTTCATCCGACATCAGCCACTAGATTTGTTCCTCATTTCTTTGCTTTAAAAATTGTTTTTATGTATAGTATTGAATTTTCAATAAATTTAAGTATGGTGTAAACAAGTCTGTACAGCAGCAAGAACTATATAAACCACTTGCTTTAATCAGTGTGTGCCTAGTCGCTCAGTTGTGGCTGACTTTCACACACACACACACACACACACACACACACACACAGGCAGAAAGGTTCTACCTTGGGACATTTTTGTTTACAAAATGTCACCTCCTTATCATCACCTGCAGGTGGGATTGGGTAGTCATAACTATCTCTGTGCTCAGTGCTCTGCTTATTGGCACTTAGCAGTGAAATATTTGTGTATGTGTGAAACCCATCCTGCAGATGAGGCTTTTGAGGCTGGAAGAAGGGGGAGGACTTTACTCAAGCTCACGCAGCTGGGAGCTACATGGTAAACCCAAGGTGTGACTCCGTGTCTCCCGACCCCAGAGCCCATCTCATTACCCAGTGCAGAATGGCTGGTGCGTGTTGTGGCGGAGGACAGGCCTGTTTTGTGCCTGATTTCTCTGTCCGTGATGTAAGGGTCCCTGTGGTTCTCTGGCAAAGAGAGCCTTACTGGTGGCGTTTTGAAACCCAGTTGCTGAGCCTCCCCTCCCCAAGGAAGCTCTTCTCAGACTTGCATTTCAAGTGGTACACAGTGTATTTACTGTTGAACTTCAGCTGCCTCTTTGCCCTTCCCTGTCACAGGCTCAGGAAAGATTCTTTATCAGATAATAAATTATTCATCCCTCTCATAGACATAATCGGTTGCTAAAATATTCTGAGTTTCCTCTGTCTCCAGAATGCCTAAAACTTGTGATTGGTTCTTCTCCTCCTCCTAAGTTTTTCCGTTTCATTTCTCATTCTGAAATTTTTGCATTGACTTATTAGTCTTGCCTGTTACTCACTGTCTTTGATCACCATCTCCTTGTCTTTGTTTGCATGTATTGGTTTTTTCACTCAGTCTTGAACTGAATATTTCAGACGTTACATCCACTGTAACCTTTGCATAACAAGGGCTATGATTTACTGCTGAGTTTTAAAGAGTGCAAAGTCAAGCCATAGACAGAGAGCTCCAAACCACCACTTCCAGCCACGTGAAGCTCAGAGCAGATGCATTTTTTCATCAATACAGGCCCCCCGAGTTCTTGTTAAACAGTTTCGACATAGTGGGAGAGACGGATTTCATCTTCTGATGATGTTTAGCCAGTGGTCGACAAGGCTTGTTTCTGGCCACTAGGCTTTAGTCTCCATCATTTAAGAGGAAGAAAGAACGTGTGAGACTGAGTTTCATGTTTATTATGGGGCATCTACGGAGGGTCTCAGACATAGCCGTCATTAGATGAAACAGAGGAGACACTGCCCTTGAGCCAGTGAAACCTTCCATGCGTGGCCAGACAGAGATTCAGCTGTACGTGAGGCAGCGTCTCAGGGTGGGGTGGCTCACGCTACCAAAGGTTAAGATTTATTGTAAGCATGCATTTAAAGTCTACTGAGCTTTAATTTACAGGGGGCAGCCCAGAGTAGAGGGAGCCCCAGCTCTGACCTGGGAACCAGTCCTGATTCGGACGTGAGTTTGCCGCGTCTCCCTGGGCACATTCGGTTAGGCCCTTGGTTTATTTACCTGTGGAAGGGGAATGGCCCTGGTAATGGTTCATTATGCACACTCCTGTACAGAACCCAGCACGTAGTAAAGACTCAGAAAAAAAAAAAAAAAGAAGATAGTTTCTGGAGAGGCCGGCTTGCTCAATACAGATCCCTAAAGTAGGCATACTCTGAGAAATCTTGTTGGAAGATGTGTTTCCTCTTATACCTTAAAAAAATATATATATATTGATTAGAGCCCTCTGAAGGAGCCAGGCTTCCCTGCTTCTTCCCGTCAGAATGTCAGGTCACACTGAGATGAGCTGAGGCGAGGCCAGGGCTCTGTGCGGCAGGAGGAGCATGGGGAAGTGACTGGCCGTGTCACTGGCGCCCATGCCCTGGTGTGGCACTGGCTGGTGCTGGCAGAGGCCAGGGTTAGTGTCCGTGGTGTGTGGCTTGCAGGACCAGCGTTCCTGGGGAGCTCAGCTGGGACGAAGCCCCTGCCCCTTAGTCAGCTGGGGACGCAGACGTGCCTGGATTTTGAACACTTTAGAATGAAGTGGCCGCAGTAGCTTTGAAATCTGTCCACACATTCCTTCTTTATTTTTTCAGAGTTATTTTAATGTTTATTTTCATTTCATTTCTACCTGCACGGGGTCTCTGTTGCTGAGTGCAGCTGTCTCTAGTTGCGTTGAGCACGGGCTTCTCATCATGGGGGCTTCTCTTGCTACGGAACACCAGCTCTAGGGCGCGTGGGCTCAGTCGCTGTGGCTCACGGGCTTAATTGCTCTGCGGCATCTCGGATCTTCCTGGACCAGGGATTGAACCCTGGTCCCTTGCATTGGCAGGTGGATTCTTAACCATGGGCCACCAGGGAGATCCCTATGCGTTCTTGGATGCCCCTTCCCTTCAGGTATGGATCCTAATTCTCCTCCCCTCCAGTGTGGGCTGGACATAGCGATTCACTGTTCAGGGATACAATATGGCAGAAATGATGGAGCGTGACTCACAGGAAGCATCATAAAAGGCTGGTGGCTTCCTCCTGCCTGGCGTCCTGGACCCCTCAGTGTGGGGGAAGCCAGCTGCTGTGCTGTGGGGGTACTCGGGCATCCCTGTGGAGAGCCCCTGCGATGAGGAACTGAGCCCCCTTGTCACAGGCCTCCTGAGGGAGCCCTCTTGGACTCCTCTGCCCCCGTCAAGCCTACAGACCACTCTGGCTGACAGGTCGATGGCAACCGCACCAGAGATATCTCGAGTCAGAACCATCTCTTCCCGACCTAGAGAATCTCGGTGAGACAGCAAACGCTTACTGCCTTAAACCTCTAGAAGCGTGTTACGTAGCAGTGGGTAACAAATAAGGGGTCCTGGCCTCAGGGGAATAGGATCTTAGAAACTGGGCAATGGGTGCAAAGGACAAGACGTGGGGACTCGCCCAGAGATGGCCTCCGAGTGCAGGCAGCCTTGTGTTCTTAGGGTGATGTCAGCTGTCTCAGTCGCCATGTGGCCCCTCCCCCCGCCCCCCCACCGTGGAGACCACTTACACAGCTTCTCTGAACAGAGCTCACCCGCATTTGACTTAAATGCTTCCAGGGGTGGACAGGCTTCTTGCTGCAAAGGCAGCCCATCCTGTTTCTACGCATCTTGTAATTATATAGTTGTCCCAAAGATCGAAGGCAGAATCTTTCCTGTCTTTTTCCCACCAGCCTTCTCATCAAACTCTACCTAGCACTCACATCTCTCCAATTCTGTAAGTAATAAATCCAAAGTTATTGATGACACTAGGTTGCTGAAAGTTGGCTGAGAGGCTGGCCCCTCTCATTTCTTTGCATCCTGTGCCGCCCCCCCCCCCCCCC
>SJYC01067898.1:0-36556 GCA_006408675.1 Madoqua kirkii
GGGGAAGGCAACATCTTAATGACTGGACCACCGGCTAAGTTCCTCCTTTTATCATTTATACCAGGATTCTGCAAACTGCAGCCCAAGGTCCATCTAGCCACCCCTCACCCCCTGCCCCCCCCCCCCCCCCACTTTTTTTTTTTAATTGGAGTTTGGGATTCATGTGGTAAGGCTCAGCAGCTGGGGAGAACCTGTCTGCTCTAGTGCCCTTCAGTGGGTCCCAGGTGCAGAGCCCGGACCCACTGGGCCTTCCTTGGAGTGAACACATCACCGTGAGCCAAGCGCAGTCTCCTTTTAAATGACTGAAGAACACTGCCCTCGTCTACCTGGCGGTTCTCAGGTTCTGATTGTTCCAGCCACACTGTGATCTGTAAAGTGGGTAGCCAGGAGAAACTTCAGTGCATCTCTGTAATGGCTTTGTTGTTGTTTATTGAGAGGGACTAATTAACTTTGATTATTGTACTAATATTATGGAACTTTGACAACTCTTCAGATTTATGACTCCGGGAAAATAAACAAATGAAATGCAGGTGCTGGAGCAGAAAGAATAAGTTATTACTGAACTTTAATTACCTGGAATGTTTTAGCCAGGAGAGAATTAGTTGATGAATTACAGGATATTGAAATCTACATCAAATTGTGAGCAGCATGCAGACACAAATGAAAAGGGCGACTGGGAGGGTGCTGTTCTTAAGGGAGGAAAGGATAGGGCACATCTGATAGTGATCTGAATAGTGCTTCATCGATTAGTCCCTGTTTCCAGTGGAGCAGGATTTTACACAGTGCTGTTCAGAGCCTGGTCCCTGACCCCACCGTCAACATCAGCTGAGAGCCTGTGGGAAATGGAGAGTCCTGGGCTCCCCCTGCCCGAGACCTCCTAGGTCAGAGTCTCTGGAGATGGAGCCCGGCAGCGTGTGCTTCACAGCCCCTCCAGGAGGTTGTGACGTATTGCTCTGAAGTTCTCATGCTGTGTGCCTTTTTTTTCTTTTTTTTAATAAAAGGGTAGGTACAGATTTTTACCTCTTTTACAAAAATCAGGTGGTTTTCTTACAACCTCATTCACCAGCTAACCCGGAGATTCTTAGTTTAAAAAACTGTACTGCTACTTATTAAACATCTGTTTGTACTGTATGTGTGGGTGCCCTAGGACAGTTTAGTATACAGTGCGTCCCCTACATACAAACCTTCCTCAGTTTCTGCAAGGTTTTGGAAATTGTGAACTTCCAAAGCAGCCGCGTGTGTTTGCATGTCCAGTCATGTAGTTAGTTCATGTGTCTGATGTGCAGCGTCAAGTGCGTGCATCCTTGTTTAATTCTCTCTGTAGTGTTTCCTGCTCTGAGAGCCTTTAACAGATTGGTGGAGGGGGAAGGTTCCTGCTGCTTAGAAACTGTGCAAATAGAGAAAAACATGTTCACTTACCTGCAGCCCTTTCTGAGGAGCAGGGTGACAGTTTATCGTTCAAACCAGAAAATGCTGAGAGCCATAGGGTCATGCTGATTGTCCCAGGAGGAGAGGCAGAGCCGGGAGAGAGTGGGGCATCCGAGCAGCCCCGTCACGTGCACTTGCCCAGGCATCCGCCCTGGCCGGGCTCCATAGGGCAGGGGTGCAGCCTGCCTCCGATTAGCCCTGCACCGGCCTTCGTCCCTGCAGCTCTGGGTCCTCTCCTGGCCTTACCTTTTAAGAACTTGCTGTTTTCATTCCCACAGAAGCTTGGCCAGCCTCCAGCCCAAGACTGTCTCCATTCCTTGGACAGTTGCAAAGCTAACTGTGACTCCAGATCTTTCGTTGTCAAAGTTGCAGCGACTCTTTTCCTACTTCTTGCCTCTCCGAGTCTTCGCTGGGGCTCGTGGGTGCTTCGCTGTGGCCTGTGGGGTTTGCTTGTTGCAGAGCATGGCCTCCGGGGCACACGGGCTCTAGAGCGCCCGGGCTCAGTGCTGTGTGATGGGGCAGGGATCGTTTTTTAAGTCTTTACTGAATTTGTTATGATATTGCTTCTGCTTTATATTTTGGTATCTTTGGCCCGAAGCTTGTGGGATCTTAGTTCCCTGACCAGGGATCGAACCCACACCCTCTGCACTGGAAGTTCAAGTCATAACCGCTGGACCACCAGGGGGGTCCCAGCGCTGCAGAGTGTCTGTTGCAGACACCCTTCCTTTATGCGGGTTCTCCCATCGTCTGGACCCTTCCAGAGGCCGCCTTCGTGTGGATAGTGCCGTGCACCTGAGGAGCAGAAATGCAGTGTTGATGTTGGTCTGAGCCCAACTCTCCATAATGTAAATCTACCCAGAATTCATGCAGCACCGTTTAGAAACGCACAGCGATCATCAGAACTGCCTTTCACTCGGGGTGGTTCACAGCTTGCCTGGTCTGGGAATGTGGGTAAGTGAGAGCTGTTTAAATGTTTGTTTTCAGCTCTGGCTAAATTTGCAACCTTGGAGAAGATGCTGGGGCACTTGGCAGCGAGGTTGGTGATCTGAGTCATCGTAGGCTTGATGGCCTCCTTGCATGCCTGCCAATGGCTTTGGGGAGACGTCAAAGAAGAGCAGAAATAATTCTATGTTTCCTTAAGGTATATGTGGGAAAAAAAAAAGTTCTTTTTAGTCATAAATGACCCATTGGGTTTGAAGTAACTCTTTTAGCCGTTACTTGTAGAGGATCCAGCAAAGATGGAAGCTAGTTTGTGCAAGAGTGATACGATGGAAGATTCAGTCATGAATTGGTGAGGTCATTTGTCTTTTCTAGGGAGAGTTTTGGATTACAGGATGACATTTTGGTAGACTGGTGTCAAATGGTAGCATTCGAGGATTGAAAAGGACTTGCTGAGATCCTCCTGTTTACTCCCCACCCCCCACTCGACAGATGGGGAAACTGAGGCCCAGAGAGGGTAACTGAGCCTTCAGGGAGGGAGAGAGAGAACCACTCTCCTGAGTATTTTTATGGAGCTTTTTAGTGCCAGCCTCTGTACAATGGGTTTGATCGCTGTTTTCAGAGTTCTCTGATCATTTCTTGCTCAGAAAGGAGGAAATTAGAATTGTTGAGCTATGATTTGTTTTAATCAGAAAGAAATTGTCTAACATAAATCTCCACGTGAATGCTGGAAAAGCCCTAAAGCGGCCAGGGAAAAAAAATATCAATACTTTGCAAAGGAGGAATGATTGTTCCAATCCATGGCTTAATTACTCTGAGCCTTAATGAGGCTCAGGCTGGAGCAGGCTGTACAGGCTTGGTGGCTGGGACCGCCAGTGAAAGGGCCCAGGGAGGGGAGGACTTTGGGGTGGTGATTTGATTCTTTGCTGTGGACGCGATTTTTCCAATTGGGCGGGAGTCCCTACTACCGGATAGTCTTTTTTTTTTTTTTCCTATGAAGAGAGTAAATTTTTTTTCTCTGACTAACACAATAATTTATTTAAATTATAGCTTTTTCTATTGAAAGCATTCATTTATGTTAGATTATCGTTCCCCAAGTGAAGTTTCACTGATGCTGTATAATTAAATATAGATTTTTTTTAAAAAGAGCATATATTTTAAATTTAAAAGTGGACAGATCGGGGCATATCAAGACTTTATTTAAGGAGAGTAAATAGCACCCCCGATGAGCATGGAGCCAGTCAGAAAGGATTCCTTTGGCCTCAGTGTGTCCCTGTTCAGGGCCAGGCTCCTTCGTGGGAAGGGATGCTGAAATGTGCTTGCGTCATCTGTCTAGAAGCGAGGTCTTACCAGTATAAATAACTGGCTCGGGCTCTGATCTGTCCCAGTTTGAGGCCTCTTTCTCTACGAACCAGGTGACCTTCACTTCCTGTTTCCTCATCTGTAACATGGGATGCTCACAGCATCTGAGTCACAGGGTTGTGAAGATCAGCTGCTCTTGCACAGAAACCGCTTAGAATGGTACCTGGATACTTAGCACAGTACCTGGGTACCTGGTGTGTGCTATACAAGGTCAAAAAAAAAAAAAGACATTTGAGGCCCCTATGCGGTTTGGCCCCTGCCTGCCTCTCCAGGTCCCCCCCTACTGTTCTCCTCCTTGTCCCAGCTGTACCAAACCCACGGCTGTTCCCAGACTCTCTGTCTCTCTCTCTCTCTCGGCCCAGAGGACTTCCTCTACTTAGGGCACCCTCAGCCACGGTCATCCACCTAATCCATGGGCACCTCCTTATGCTGTGAGTCTCTGCCCATGTGCATTCTCCCCCCCAAAGCCCTTGAGGACCGCTTCTACCCCCTCCTGCCCGCCTTCCCTCCCTCCCTTCCCTTCTCGTAGCGAAGGCTTAGCACCCCCTTTTCTCTGAGACGTGGCAGTGCTGAAGAAAGCCAAAGTCCCCGCCTCCAAGGAGCTTACAGTCCATGTTTTGGTTTTAAGCACGTGTCCGTCGCAGCACTGCTCACATCACACACTGATCATTGGCTGAATAAGCCAGAGTCATCTGTTGGAACTTTATTCTATGCCAGGCATCCCACTGGATGGTGAGCCTGTGTAGTACCTGAGATTCTGTGCTTGCCTCCCGGGAGTAGAGGTGTTTTGACAGACGTGCACATTAATAATAGTATTATTATCACTAACCCTCCACTTTAGGGTGCGAGTGTGAGTTGGGTAGGAGTTGGGCAGGCCCTAGCTGCCAGCCCAGGTTCAGTAATAGCCGGGCAGCAGCAGACCCCGTGCCGTGTGTCCCTTTGCTGGTGGATGCTGTGGGGCCAGTCGGCTGGAAGTACGTGGGTTTCTCTCTGACTCCAGCCACTGAGTTCATGGTCACAAGCCTGCAGTGTGGAGTCGGCTCGACCTGCGCAGGCGTCCTGGCTCTCCCTCTGCTGGCGGGTGTGTTCTCAGCCCGGGCGCCCCTCCAGCTGACTGGGGAAGCGGAGGCGCTGCGTCCCTCGCAGGGTGCTCTTCAGGATGGAGAGGGATGACAGTGCTGGCTCCTGGCCACATTCCGGCCCACCTGCTAGTGCAGCTTCTGGGGTCTCTTCCCCACGCCTGTCCGTCTTGGCTCCAGCCCCTCGGGGTCTTCCTGTCCCCCTCTTCCCTCCAGATGCCAGCCAGTGCCTCTCCTGGGTACATCTGCCCCAGTGAAGCCTCCTCTCTGCGGTACTGGATCCCGTGAGACGGTGACAGTTTCCAGAAGCTTCCAGTCCATGTGCCAGCCGGGAGGAAGTGGAATCATCCCCGTGCCTTGGCTTGCGTCCTAGAAGGCTGCACAGACACTCCGGGCAGGCTTCAGCGACCGCGCATCAAGGCCTCTGTTACGGCGCTGGAATGAAAACATGCCCCGGTGCTCCCCGCATGCGGAGCTGGAGGCCATGCATGGCCCGGACCTCACAGTGGCACTAGCCGCCCTCGTACCCATCAGGAGGTCCCGCGGCAGCCAGGGCTCGCTCCGCACGCTCAGCTGCATGCCTGTTCCCCTGAGGATGCAAAAAGAAAAACAAAAGCAGGCTTTCCCAGGACCCGAAACGTCGAGACACACTTCCAGCCTGAGGCTGGATGGGTCACTTGAAGCTCCCAGGAGTGATCTCCTGTCCACGTTTGTGGAGCTGGACTCGGGACAGGCCATAGAGCTGTCACGACTCACTCGGTGGCTTCTCGTCGTCTTTGTCAGAAACGCCGACTTCATAGCCCCACGTTCATGTTCTCCTTAGCAGGGACCCTCGTGTAGAGTGAATCTGGCAACTCAGACTCGTAAAGGTTTTAGGATTTGTGGAGAATTTATCCGTGAAAGGAAATGGACGAATTGAAAATACTAACGGGCTCAGCCGGCCCCCACAGGGAGGAATCCTCGGGATCCGTGTTTCTTCCCCTTTCATGCTGTAAACATATGGCGCGGATTTTCTGCCCTCATACAGATGCCGAGAGAAGGCAAAGACAAATATTTATATTACATTCATGTTTTACAGTAAAAACACTGTTCGGTTTGTTTATACAGTTCCACTGTTATAGTTTTTATGGTTGGTAATGAAACCACTGTAAAAACCAGCCTGGGTTATATAGCAGATACGATAAGGCCAAGTATTCAGGGAGAGACCCGGGACGGAATGGTTGACGTCACAAGTAGGGTATCAACGACTGAACGATGTGTTAGGACAGGCCAGGCCAGGCTATAATAACAGACGACCTCAAGGTCTCAGGGGCTTAAAGCAACTGAGGTTTATTTCTCCTTCCAGTGACATTCTCCATCGGGAGTTGCTGGGAAGGCCAAGCTAGATGGAACCTGCCTTAGCTGCCTGGAGTCAGTGTACGCCGCTGGAGGCTGTGACAGAGGAGGAGAAAGACTTGCTGACCACACGCTGTGCTTCGGGCTCTTGGCTCAGAGGCGGCTCATGTTCCCAGGGCCAAACCCACGTGCAGCCTCTAGGTGCAGAGGGGGGCACACCCACCACGTGCCTGGAGGGCAGGGCGCAGCCGGAATAGCAGAGCACCACCACAGGCCCCTTCCGGCGCCTCAAGCCCCTCTGGGGTTTGCTGTTGTTGTTTAAGCGCTAAGTCGCGTCCGAGTCTTTGTGGACTGTCATCCGCCAGGCTCCTCTGTCCATGCAGTTTTCCAGGTCAGAATGCTGGAGTGGGTTGCGGTTTCCTTCTCCAGGGGACCTTCCCGACCTAGGGATCGAACTAGCGTCTGCTGCAGTGGCAGGCGGGTTCTTTACCACAGAGCCACCTGGAAAGAGCTCCTTTCTGTTGTTACTGAACTGTAAGTCCGGCTTCCCTGATAGCTCAGTTGGTAAAGAATCTTGCAACGCAGGAGGCCCTGGTTCAATTCCTTCGAGAAGATCTGCTGGAGAAGGGATAGGCTACTCACTCTTGTATTTTTCTCGTCGTCTTTGTCAGAAACGCCGACTTCATAGCCCCACGTTCATGTTCTCCTTAGCAGGGACCCTCGTGTAGAGTGAATCTGGCAACTCAGACTCGTAAAGGTTTTAGGATTTGTGGAGAATTTATCCGTGAAAGGAAATGGACGAATTGAAAATACTAACGGGCTCAGCCGGCCCCCACAGGGAGGAATCCTCGGGATCCGTGTTTCTTCCCCTTTCATGCTGTAAACATATGGCGCGGATTTTCTGCCCTCATTACAGATGCCGAGAGAAGGCAAAGACAAATATTTATATTACATTCATGTTTTACAGTAAAAACACTGTTCGGTTTGTTTATACAGTTCCACTGTTATAGTTTTTATGGTTGGTAATGAAACCACTGTAAAAACCAGCCTGGGTTATATAGCAGATACGATAAGGCCAAGTATTCAGGGAGAGACCCGGGACGGAATGGTTGACGTCACAAGTAGGGTATCAACGACTGAACGATGTGTTAGGACAGGCCAGGCCAGGCTATAATAACAGACGACCTCAAGGTCTCAGGGGCTTAAAGCAACTGAGGTTTATTTCTCCTTCCAGTGACATTCTCCATCGGGAGTTGCTGGGAAGGCCAAGCTAGATGGAACCTGCCTTAGCTGCCTGGAGTCAGTGTACGCCGCTGGAGGCTGTGACAGAGGAGGAGAAAGACTTGCTGACCACACGCTGTGCTTCGGGCTCTTGGCTCAGAGGCGGCTCATGTTCCCAGGGCCAAACCCACGTGCAGCCTCTAGGTGCAGAGGGGGGCACACCCACCACGTGCCTGGAGGGCAGGGCGCAGCCGGAATAGCAGAGCACCACCACAGGCCCCTTCCGGCGCCTCAAGCCCCTCTGGGGTTTGCTGTTGTTGTTTAAGCGCTAAGTCGCGTCCGAGTCTTTGTGGACTGTCATCCGCCAGGCTCCTCTGTCCATGCAGTTTTCCAGGTCAGAATGCTGGAGTGGGTTGCGGTTTCCTTCTCCAGGGGACCTTCCCGACCTAGGGATCGAACTAGCGTCTGCTGCAGTGGCAGGCGGGTTCTTTACCACAGAGCCACCTGGAAAGAGCTCCTTTCTGTTGTTACTGAACTGTAAGTCCGGCTTCCCTGATAGCTCAGTTGGTAAAGAATCTTGCAACGCAGGAGGCCCTGGTTCAATTCCTTCGAGAAGATCTGCTGGAGAAGGGATAGGCTACTCACTCTTGTATTTTTGGGCTTCCCTTGTGGTTCAGCTGGTAAAGAATCCACCTGCAATGCAGGAGACCTGGATTTAATCCCTGTGTTGGGAAGATCCCCTGGAGGAGGGAAAGGCTACCCACTCTAGTACTCTGGCCTGGAGAATTCCATGGACTGTATAGACCGTGGGGTCACAAAGAGTCGGACATGACTGAGCAGCTTTCACACTTTCAACTGATAGTCTGTGCTTGTCCAACTTTGAATCAAATCGGGCTACAGAGGGCATGACAGACCACCCCCGTCTCCCTAAAGTTGATGAGACTCCTGTCTTCATTTTGCCATGACCTGGATAGAGGGGACCTGCAGCTGTCCCCAGGAATAGGTCACCGTGCAGAAAAGGCTTCAGATCCACAAGTTGAGCTGTGGTTTTGTCTGAGTGTGTTTGCGTTTAAATGCTGATGCCTGGAAGCCCATCAGTAGACTGTTACTCTCCAGTGGTGTACACTGCCCGCATCATGCAGGCATGAAGCGCTGGAGATAACCAGTGATCCAAAGGAAATGAAGGCTGTACTTATGAAAACAACACGAAGCAACTTTCACGGACACTTAAAGATGGTGTCTGGAGCTGAGATGTCCAGTATGGTAGCCAGTGGCCACGTGTGGTAATTGAGGGCTTGAAATGTGCCTAGTCCGGGTTGAAATGATCTGTAAGTGTGAAAGAAAATACGTTACAGATTTTGAAGACTTAGTATAAACATATTAAATATTTTATTTTTTAATATCAGTTTCCATGCTGAGATGATGTTTTAGATACTGTGTTGGAATATTAAAGTTGCTTTCAACTTGTTTCTTTTCACGTCTTTTTTGACTTGGCTACTAGAAAATTCAAATTACATATATGACTTTCATTATTGAACAGGACTCATCTACAGGGTAAGCATCAGGAAGAGAGAGAGAGAAAATAATTTCATACCTTTCTCATAAATTCCTCATTGCTGGAACTCACAGTTTAACCTGACAGTTTATATCCTTGTTGGCATTTTCTGCTTAATGTTTTTTTTTACATTTTAAAATAATTCCAAATTCTCATAGTAATGGCAAAGACTAGGACCTAGAGTTCCTTGGGGACCCCTCACTCAGCTTCCCCCAGTAATGACATCTTACATAACAATACTAGAATGGTCAACTGTAGGAAACTGATATTGGTAGAGTATTATAAAGATTTTTTTAATATTTAATCAGTTTTTACATGTACTTATTTGTGTGTGTGTATATAAATCTGTGTATATAATTTGTGTGTGTGTATGTAATTAGGAAACTGATACTGGTAGAGTATTATAAAGGCTTTATTCATATTTAATCGGTTTTTATATGTACTTGTGTGTGTGTATATAATTCTGTGAAACGTTATCACCTACTTAGGTTTGTGTAACCACCACCATAATAAAAAAACTGAACTGTTCTTTCATCTCCCAACCAGCACTCTTTATATTAGTTTTTATTCTTTGAGTTACTTTTTAAAATTTTAATTGGTGTATAGTTGATTTATAGTTGTGTTAGTTTCTGATGTACAGCAGAGTGATATCATTGTATAAAGATGTTTGTGTGTGTGTGTGTTTGTGTATATAGACACTTTTTCATATTATTTTCCATTATGGCTTATTACAGGTTGTTGAATACAGTTCCCTGTGCTATCCAGTAGGACCTTGTTAATCCATTCTGTATAGAATGGTTTGCTGAGTTCTTAACGAGGTCTGTTACTTAGGGTGAAAAACTTCTAGGCAACTTAGTAGCAAAAGATGCTCTTGGCTCCGAAGTCTGTTGCTTTGCCTGTCCAGCCCGCCCTAGAGCGTGGCTGAGTTCTCCGCAGCTCTGCACGAAGCTACCCTCGCCTTGAGCAGGGTGAGCGCAGTGCACATCTGAGAAGCACTTGCTTTCTGACCCGGTTTTAAAGGCGACAGGAGTGCCGTCCCCTTAAACAAGCAGTTTGTGTGACCCACGTGAGCCAGGTGTTCTGGAAAACTTACGCTGAATCCAACTCCCAGAGTTGCAGGCTTTCTCTTTTCTTTTTTAAAGAAAGTGCCTTATAAGTTGCATTTGGTGATTTTGGAAATAGGTATTATTTGCTGTACTGGAAAGCTTTTTTTAAACAGGAGGGTTAACTAGGTATGTGCTTCTCTGGCTCCTTAAAGTAGGCTTTCTTGATACTTGCGTCCTAAGATTTGTATCCATTTCTTCTTGTTAAGGTCAAGTACAGTTTATCCTAATTTTTAACACCTCAGGAGGCCACAGAGAGGCACCCGTCTGTGCTTTCTTCAGGCTCAACAGCCAGGGAGCAGAATCCTATATGATCAATGCCCGCTAGGGCTGGTTCTGCCTCCCTACATCCTTACTAAACGTACCATCTAGACACAAGTGTTCTGTTCCTCTGTTTACCTTTTCCTGAAAAAAACAAGAGGTTTGTGTTACCAGCTTATACTGGTTACACATCAGCGTAGCATGTTCTACACATTATTAATCCAGGAATGTGTTCCCTTAACCCCTCCAGGATGGAACCGTATCTGCCATGCTTATTTTCAACTTCAAGATCTGTTACGACTTTGGAAATCTTAAACAAAAGGTAGTTTAAAATAAAATCAGTGACTATGAGAGTCCCATGTGATAATGGAAAAGAAATCTAATTTGTTTGCACCTCAGTTTCAGTGTGTGTGCGTTGAAGAGACTAATAGTGATGACCGTGATGTGATTTGTTGATATTTGAATATATTGTATTTGATGTAGTGTGAGGCCCACAGCTGACTGTCCATTGTGTAATTGTAGTAAAAAGAGACAAAGCCTCTAAGCATAGGACCTTGCACTTTTGGGTACTCAGTGAATAACTTCATTTTAGTTGGTTTTTCCTGTTTGTTGAGTGAATGAGTGAATGGATGAATGAATGAATGGACTTGAATTCCCCCATCACAGTTAGCTTTCTTCTTGAAGGTTGAAAGAGACTAAATAATTTTGACAAACTTTGGAGAACCAAATCAGAAAACATAAAATACTGCATGGAAGCCAGTTGAGTTTCTGTTTCTCTTATTCCATTTTTAAAAACCTAAGTCTGTATTTTTGTACCATACAAATGCTCAGGTTTAAACAGATTCTTTGGAAGCCATGAAATTAAAAGACTTAATCCTTGGAAGGAAAGTTATGACCAACCTAGATAGCATATTCAAAAGCAGAGACATTACTTTGCCAACAAACGTCCATCTAGTCAAGGCTATGGTTTTTCCTGTGGTCATGTATGGATGTGAGAGTTGGACTGTGAAGAAAGCTGAGCGCCAAAGAATTAATGCTTTTGAACTGTGGTGTTGAAGACTCTTGAATCCCTTGGACTGCAAGGAGATCCAACCAGTCCATTCTGAAGGAGATCAGCCCTGGGATTTCTTTGGAAGGAAAGATGCTGAAGCTGAAGCTCCAGTACTTTGGCCACCTCATGTGAAGAGTTGACTCATTGGAAAAAACTCTGCTGCTGGGGGTGACTGGGGGTAGGAGGAAAAGAGGACGACAGAGAATGAGATGGCCGGATGGCATCATAGACTCGATGAACGTGAGTCTGAGTGAATTCCAGGAGCTGATGATGGACAGGGAGGCCTGGTGTGCTGCAATTCATGGGGTCGAAAAGAGTCGGACACAACTGAGCGACTGAACTGAACTTGAGAGATGTGGTTGGGGTTCCGGGATTTAAATGATGGGGTGGATGTTTCCCAGGCATTTTAAGACCTCAAAAGGCCTCCATTTCCATTAAGCATTATGGATGCATTCCAAGAATTTAATTAATATAACATCTCTTTATTGTAATTCCTCACCAGGGTTAGGAGAACTTGGGAGTGTTTAGTATTTTATTCAGTTGATTAAAAGGTACTTTCTGTGGTTTTCTAAGTAGCTATTTTCTATGGAATTCAGTTGTCCATGAATATTAAATCAATACAGCTAAAATGATCAAAGCATTGAGAAGTGCTTTCATCCAAACATAGAAGAATAGTTCTCTTGCCTCAGTTGGGAAAAATAAATTTACAAGGCTACAGATTGGAGTAAAGGGTCATATTTGAAAAATCCCGGAACAGTAGGAGTTTTTTTGGAAGTTTTGAGGAGCTAAAATAAGAGGGGAGGAAAAAAAACAACCCAGTTAATCTTATACTTCATAGAATGGGCATTAAACTATGGGCCATTATGTTATGGTCCAGGCTGAAGATCCATTGGCTTACATAAGCATATTCTAAGATCTATGGGTGGTTAAGATCCCTCGTGGGTCTTGGTGGGGTGAGGGTGGGGGAAGGACATGCCTTTTGGAATCAAATAAATGTTTTTCCCTGGGGCCACTGGAGAAAATGGAACCTACATCTGACGCAATAAGACGCATCTTCCGTTAGGATTCTGTGCTTGGCTAACGTTGAGATTAGTTTGGATCCTGCGAGGAGGGGACAGGACACAGGAGGCTAGTGGAAGTGGGGAGTGGGCAGGAAGTCATTCTGGGTGCGTCCTGGGACCACCCAGGGCTGCCACTGGGTTGAGCTGACTGCCCTGGGTGATATTTGCTCACAGGTAGGGAAGGAAGAAAAACATACTCCCGCCTGTCAAAAGTAGCATAATCATGAGTTTCTAATACATTTGAGCTTTCAACAAAATGCTCCAAACATTTATCACATGGCCCCAACATTTTAGCAGGTTTCATTAAAAAAAAAAACTTTGGATACCTGTTTTGTACATATTATATATGGCATCCACGTGAATCTGTTAATTCCACTTTATTACTTTCGGTCTCTCTCTTCTCGCGTGTACATGCTTGCTATTTTATAGCTATAGTTTGGTGGAATTAACATAGATTATCCACACAGAGAGGGTTTCAGGTGGGGATTTACAACCAGGCAGGTTCTTCATCCTTGGGAAGGGTCCTTCTCTGAATGCAGGATTTGAGGATGTATTCTGGAGTGGTGCAATCCGGCTGGAAGGTGCAGCTTGTGGGAAGATCCATTGAAATCGTTGTTAGAGCCATTCTCAGAATTTTCGGGATATTTGATCACAGGCGTGGCTTACCTCAAGAATGGTGGAATGCTTCTGCTTGGAATATCTTTAATTAATCTGCCTTGGTTGTATTGAACTGTGACACCGAGAACACTAGAAGTTGGTAAGGAATAACTCAGAACTGTATGGAGAACAACATGGTTTTTGGGCAGCTGAGCGAACCTCTTTGTTTCCATTTCTTTGTACTTAGAAGGAAGATAAAAAACAGGCCCCACATCCTGAATTTTTGTTGGGAAATACGTGAGTGTTTATGACAACTCCGAACAGTGTCTGGCACGCAGGAAGCCCTTGGTGATGCTGCTGGCTTCCTGTTGCTCTTGTTTTCTGACTGGTGACCGTTTGTTACTTGGAAGCTCTTATGTGGATGTAGTCCATGGGGTCGCAGAGGGTCAGACACGACTGAGCGAATGAACTGAACTGGATGGTGGCTGATGCATTTTGTAATGGTAACTGTCAAAGCTTTTATCCCCTGGCTGAGAATTTCTTTATTGTACATCTAGTGCTGTTATAGCTGGTTATGAAATATATAATGTAGGTAGGAAACAGCTAAAACTTGGACGTTGTGGAAGAAGAGTTCTGAGTTAATGAGGAAGGGTCATGTATGAGTTAGTTTTGGCTGTAGTAGCAAGCAGCGCCAAACCCTCAAGGGCTTGCGGAAGCAGTGTGTATTTCTCTGTTCATGCCCCACCAGGGCTGGAGATTGCACTTGGTCTTGTCTTAGCTGGGCTTCCCTGGGCTGGTTCTTACGACTTGGCCTTCCAGGGCCCAGGCTGCAGGAGAAGTCGCCAGAGGCAGAGGCTCATGTTTGCTTTCCGTTCTGATAGTCGTATCAAGTCTCAGGGCCAAGACCAAGGTCAATGGGGCAGGAAAGTGTATCCCACCTACAGGAGAGTGTGACGGAGACAAGCGGGGGACAGTAACCGAACAAGGGACATGCTCCACCAAAGATATTTCTTAGGATACATGTGTGTGTGCCAAGTTGCCTCAGTCGTGTCCGACCCTGCGTGACCCTGTGAGCTGTAGCCTGCCAGCCTTCCCTGTCCATGGGATTCTCCAGTCAAGAATACTGGAGTGGGTTGCCATGCCCTCCTCCAGGGGATCTGCCCAACCTAGGGCTCGAACCCAGGTCTCTTTCATCTCCTGTGCTGGCAGGAGGTTCTTTACCCCTGGACTGCCTGAGAAGCCCGTTCTTAGTCTAGGTATACTTTGTCTTTCAGTGAAATCCCACTTCACAAACTGGCTTAACTTTTACCTTGGGCTTCTTTAAGTAGTTAAAACCACAAATGCACGAGTGAAGAAAAGAAAGGTACTTCTGCAAGTCGGGAATACACTGGCCAGTTGTACCTCTGAGAATCAAGCCAGTGGTCTTTGCAGGGACCCAGCATAAAAGGCCTGAGCAGGGAAAACAGCTCAGAGTCCAGCCCAGAGGCATCCAGATTTATGGCCCATCCCAGCCTCTTCTCATCTGGACTGTCTTCCCTTCAGCTGTCTTAGTCAATCAGTAATTAATTTGAAATCCAAACTTTCATTAAGTGTTATTGAGTTCCCTCATGCTGACATTGATAGTGCCCTATTTCTTTAAAATCACAAACCGTTTTTCATACTGCCGTTTGCATATTTTAACAGAAACGATTGCAGTTGTGGTGTAAATGACCCAGTTTTCTGGATATATTTACGTGAATGTCATAAACTTATTATCCTTCCCTTCCACTTCACTGCTTTTTTGCTTTTCTCCAGTATTTTGAAATCATATTTAAAACATCATTACAGCCTCTGAATTCTGTCCAAAGTATAAATAAATTGTGCCGGGTGAATCTTTTCAAAACAATACCAAGTAGCTGGTCTGATTTAGATCTCATCTCATGTAGTGGCAGCACCATTATGCAACCAGTGAAAAGTATGCTCTGAATGTTTACAGGATGGCAAGGGGGGAAGTGACAGAATGTCAGCATCATATGGAATTGGCATGAATAGAGATGCTTAAATGAGAAAGAGCAGTCTTGGCCAAGAATAACATTTGAGGGGATACATTTGGAGGTCTGGTTTAATAAGAGTAAAGATAGGTCTTTTTAAGATGTAGTTTTTAAAAAACAATTAGAACGACCCTTTCAAGTTAGAAACTTTGCTACATTGTTCTTCTGCAGATAAGGTTTATTGTAGCTACTTAGTGGGTGAGGAGCCTCCCTGACGGTTCAACGATCCACCTGGAATGCAGGAGATGCAGTTGACGTGGGTTTGATCCCTGGGTTAGGAAGATCACCCGCGGAAGGAAATGACAGTATTCTTGCCTGAAAAAATCCCTGGATAAAGGAAGCTCATGGGGTCACGAGGGGTCCATGGGGTCACAAAAAGACTCAGACATGACTGAGCACACACATGTGCACAGTGAGTGACACGTTTGCTTTTTAAGTTAAGAAAAGTGAGAGTCACTCAAGAATTCAGATTTCTGGCTTCTCTTAAACACGCTGGAAGAGGTGACAGTGATTAGCGGGGCTGCGCAGCAGCCGTCATTCTGTTCCTTGGAATGTTACTCACTCCTGCCTGGTTGAACCACCTTCACCCCTGAGCCTCCCAAACTCCTCTTCCTTTATTTTTAGCATGTACAGCACACTAACGTTTTCTTCAGCATTCTCATGTGTTACCTTTATTGCTTCTTGACTGTCTACCTCCCCCCCCCCCTCCCCCCCGGAAGAGTGTGAGTTCTGACGTAGCACATAATTTTGCACAGAGCAAGTAAGCCCTTAAATGCTCATTGATGTGGTGAGTGAATGGAGTTGCTCCCTGGCTGGCGTTTGCACCTGCAGCTTTCTTCCTGCCTTCCGCCTGCTGTGCTCCCTCTGGGCTGCACCTCTGAGGTTCCCCAGGACCGCCGTGCTATCTGATGCCCCAGGACCTTGGGAAGTGCTGGCAGCCCTGCCTGCAGAGCCCTCACCCATCCACTGCTGAGGTCCTCAGCCTCATTCTCCCCTTAAAACACTGTGCCCTGCGTGAAACTTCTCTGCGTGCCTGTGGGCTGCCCGCAACCTGCTCCGTCATTCAACCCGACAGGCGCTCCCCTTGACGGTTCTGCAAAAAGACCTTGAGCTCCTCCAGGGGCGGAGACACACCTTTTCACCTCTGTGACAGCTCGTGCTCACCCCCCACTGGTGATGATGAGCTGGTCTCCCAGTGCATTCAGGTTGCTCGAATGCTGAGGGTCCTGACCCGGGGAAGTTTCCACATGTCACAGTTGGAAAAGGAATGAGAAAGAGCGAGCTCCTGCGTTTTGAGCCCAGGAGTGGTAGATGCAGTGGCTGCTCCTGCCTTCTCGTCTCCTGTCCTCAGGGAGGGCACACACCATCTCCGTGTGTCTCAGGCCACAGCACTGGGCCTTTTGTCTTACTGAGGGCACTTTTCAGGAGGAGGTGGGCCCGTGGGAGTTTCTGTGAGGGCCCAGAGAAACCTGCTGATACTTAAACCTTTCAAAAAAAAAGTTTGACTAAATGATTGTACCTCTTAGCCATATATACAATTAATTTGAGTGTATTGTAAGTTGGTTAAAATATTCCATTAATGAAAAAGGTAGGCCCAGCTTATGGTAAATACACTACTAAGTGTTTATAGTACATTTCATATTTTACATGATTTCCTTTATAATTCTGCTTATCTTTTCATTCTAATTCCCTGAAGGACATATAAAAAGAACCCCTAAAGAGAGTAATTACCGCTGTACTCTTTAACCAAGGCTCCTTCTGCAAAGCGAAAATCTGAGCAGCTTTTTAAAGAAGGCTGTTTTTAAATAAAAATGCAAATAAGCTACTTTGTAACCACATTAATTACCCACCTAGCCTCTTATTACCATGTTTGTATTGTTTGCAAATACTATTTACAGTCGTGTGGAAATTAGCATCGCTTGTCCAGAGGAAAGATGGTGGTGGGGAGGCTGTGCATTGGAACCAATTAGGGCGAACCTTGTCTGCACGGAGGCTCAGGGGAGAAAACACAGCCCTGCAATGTCAAATAATAGCATTAGCTCTGACTGCCTCGGCAGAGCTCCGTAATTATATTATTGGCCCTGTTTTGCTTCCGCAATGATTTCATTGCCCGCGTTGTAAAATCAGCAGGCAGCGAAGTTTCTGCTAATGATTTAATGTGCGCTCTGATCATTTTGGACAAAAGTCGCGGTGAGAGCCCGCGAGGCAAGCTGGATCACCCCTGCGGACCGCCGCCTGGCTTCAACATTCTCAGTTGCAAAAATCCCATCTCCTCGTCATCCCCGGGAAGCCCTGCCCGTGCTGGAGAGAAAGCGACTCACATGTTATGTAATTTTGAGCAGAAGGAGAAGGTGATCTCGCGCAACAGAAAACAGAGAGGGCGAGTTGAGGGCCAGCCTGCGTCAGGCACCTTATGCGGCATGTGACCGCTGACCTGTGTCCTGTCACTGGCTTTCTGCAGAAAGGGAGCTGAGGTTCTAGCTTCCGTAGAAACATACCAAGTGGAAGGCACCATAAGCAGTGATTAAATTAGCCCACTTTTCACATCAGATGTACTTTTAAAAAATACAGTTTTTTAAAAACTTTAGCCAATTACTGACTAGGATTTATATTCAGTGGGGTGTTTTTGTTGTTGTTGTTGTTGTTTTGTTTTTTTTTTGATTCTTACATCAAAATATGTTTTGGATTTAACAAATGCTTTTCACACGCTTTGAAGTTATGGGAATCTGAGCTTAACAAGTCTTCTTGTGAAAGAATGGACTCCTGCTTTTAGGAAGCTCTGTGATGGAGTGCTGGGATTCTCCCAGCGTGCATCGAAGGAGAAGGGGATGGGGAGGGGAGCTCTGGCTCTATCGAGTGCAGAAGTTTGCAGGTGTAACCTGGCTGAGTCATCCAGTAACACCACGAAACAGATGTCAGTGGCCCCATTTGCCAAACGGCAGTGAGAGGAGAGCGACTTACCCCAGGCTGCACTTGAGAAGCAGAATCTGAAAACAGAGCCTGGATGTTTTAACAAAACACAACAAACCGATGCGGTATAGACCGCTCCTGGGGTCGTAGACAGGGTCATAGACCCTCCCCTTACTGGTAATTTTTCTCTTCTTTAATTACTTTCCTTTTCTCTTTACAACAAGTTCATAGCCGTTGTGGGAGTGACTTTGAACATTTTGTATTATATATATGCATACACATATGTTGTATACACACACAATACACACCCTGACGCACTCTCAGATGAGTGTCTGTTTCGTTTTCTGCTCTGGACAGCGTCTTCAGTGCGGTACGTTGTTAAATGAGGGTCTGGGCACCCCTGCCCCTCTTTTCCCCATGTCCCCTTTACTTTCCAGCTTTTGCCACTTACTCTTCTATTTTGTCATGGTTAATAACATTTATATTCCACTCTGTGCCTGTAATTAAAGCCCCAAGTACATTACCTATGAATTGATTCTAAAACATGAAAAACAATATTTACGTCCTCATGGGCGTAGAAATGTTTCTTCCCAAAGGACAACTTAAGGTGCCTCTGTTCCATTTCCTCCTCCAAGGGTCCTTTGTCGTGACCCTCGGACAGTGAAGCTAGTGTTCACGTCTGTCTTCCTCATCACATGCTTATGTTTAGTCCCTCAGTTGTGTCCGACTCCTTGCGACCCCATGGGCTGTAGCCCACCAGGCTCTTCTGTCCATGGGGATTCTCCAGGCAGGAATACCGGAATGGGTTGCCGTGCCCTCTTCCAGGGATCTTCCCGACCCAGGGATTGAACCCAGGTCTCCCACGTTGCAGGTGGATTCTTTACCATCTGAGCCAGTAGGAAGCTATCATCATGGTCTGCCCTTAGCTCATGAAAGCAGAAGGGGTGCAGGTTCCGAGTCTTCTTACTGCCTCTCACCTGGAGTTTTGAGCCTGATGAGTGATCTTTGAATCCAGTGTCTGACTGGTGTGTACCTGCCGTCCAGCCCTCGTCCCTCCAAGGTACCTGCGGAAGTGTCTTTCTCAAGCTGATTTTCAGAAGGAAAGGTCTCTGTTTTCAAGCAGCTGATGGCACTTACATACGTAGATTTCATTGTAAATGAGTCCTTGACAGACCAAGTGGCCTGTTGGATAAAATGATCAGTGGCATGTGGGAAACACTGCTAGATGTGAGAGGAGCGTTTCCTAGTAGGAAAAAGAATTACTTATGGACTTACAGAGGTAGCGGCTCCCAGAGAGGTCACCAGTGACCTGGTGGCCACCGTGCAGCCTAATTTGCTCTCTGAGCCTCATGGGACAGCAAGGAAGGAATAAATACTGCATTTCTTAGAATCTCCCCTTTAAAGTTACTGAGTATCACCATGAGATTTCCTTCTTTTTTTAATTGAAGTATCGGTGGTTTACATTATTGCGTAAAGTAATTCAGTTGTGTGTGTATATATATGTATTCAGTTTTATGTGTTTGTGTGTGCATATATATATATACATACATTTGTTCTTTTTCAGATTATTTTTCTTTATAGGATATTACTGGGTTGGCCAAAGCATTCATTTTTTTTTTACAGGGGGTTGGGGGGTGGTTTGACAAACCTGAATAAATGCTTCGGCCAACTCCATACAAAATGTTGAGTAAAGTTCCCTGTGTTTTACAGTACGTTCTTGTTGGTAAACTGTTTTATATGATAGTGATGTTTCTCTTTTAATCCCCAAACTCCTAATTTATCCTTCCCCCCACTTTCCCCTTTTGGCAAGTGTAGGTTTGCTTTCTCCATCTGTGGGTCCACTTCTGTCCTGTAAGAGGTTCATTTGTATCATGGTCTTTAGATTCCACGTGTAAGTGCCGCCATGTACATTTCATCTTTCTCTGTCTGACTCACTTCACTAAGTGTGATGGTCTTGAGGTCCATCCGTGATGCTGCACGTGGCACTATTCACCTTTTATGGACGAGTAGTGTTCCGTTGTACCTATGTACTGCCTCGTGTTTTACCCACTCCTCTCTTCATGAACAGCTAGGCTGCTTCAGGGCTTTCTGCCAGGAGACTCTCAGGCGGAAGGTTGAATCAAGTGGCTGCAGAGCAGCCTGATTGCTGGCTGCCGCCGTGGCCTCTGGCTGCGCACCGTCTCTACACAGTAGGTCTTGAGAAAGGTCCTCTCTCGTCTTCTACTTTCTTCCTTCTCTGTTTCACGTGCACGTGTGCCAAGTCGCTTCAGTCGTCTCCAGCTCTTTGAGCTGTAGCCCGCCAGGCTCCTCTGTCCATGGGATTTCCCAGGCAAGAGTACTGGAGTGGGTTGCCCCTGGAGATCTGCAGGGGATCTCCCTGCCCCAGGGATCGAACCTGAGTCTCTTATGTCTCCTGCACTGGCAAGCCGATTCTTTACCTCTCGTGGAATTTATTCCTTACATGGCTGATGTTCCTTTCCGGGACTTTCTGTACAGGCTGTAGCAGAGACAAAGAGAAAGAGGAAGCAAAGGGTGGGGGTGGGAAGCAAAGGTTTGGAGCAAGCATTTGATCTCCGTGAGCCTTACCTCGCCTCTGTGCAGCAGGGTCTCCTAGCTGCTTCACACGGCTGCCCTGAGGGCGTGAGGAGTTTCCCCACGTGCTTCACAGAGTTACCCTGAAATGCAGACGGCCTCGGTTTGTCCTGTCGTTGTTCTTACTGCCAAGCTCGTGTTCCGGGGCGCTGGCCTCTCCGGTGGCTGCCTGTGATGCATCTTCACCAGGTGCTTTTTCACTGTTCATCCACGTACTGGGAGATGTGACTTTGGTGCTCGCAACCCAAGGGACACTGTTTTCTGTAAGGACTGGGTTAATCCTAGAGCGGGGTGGCCTTTGCCCAAGGTGAGCCTGTCTGTCTGTATGAAGAGCCTCTGAGCTGGCTGGTTTGGGACCACCTTCTCCGGTGGTGTGGGCATTCTCCTTCTGTGAATGGGACGTTTTGCTTCTGTGCACTTGTGATGAGTTATGCTAGGGGTGAAGAGCAGGCATCCCTGCCCAATTCAGGCCATTAAAAATTCACCCTATTTTTTATTTGTGAGTAGGACTGAGTGCTCAGCGAACTGCAAACAGAAGAGAAGCTTACGATGAAAAGGCAAACGTTGACTCCAGCCTTGCACACAGAGACAGCGCGTCCTCACTCTCATCGAAGCCATTAGAAGGGAAATCGGGCTGAAAACAGTGTGATCATCTCCAGCAGGGAGGGGACTTGCTGCTGGGCAGCATACACCTAAAATGTTTTTATCGTAAGGTGTAAAAGTGTACCCACCGATTTGACAGCGTTTTCCCTCTCTTCTGCAATTGCTGGAGTAGGGAAGGGATTTCAACTAGGAATCAAAATATTAAGACAGTTAGCTTTAGTGAAGGAAAACTAATACACTGTCATCATACAAGGAACGTGGAAAGGCCAAGGGCATAAGAAACCCTAATAAGCACGCACAAAGATAGAAAGCGTGAGAAAGCGTGATGAGAACACACCCGTGGTCTGAGCTTGGTTACTCGAAGTCTCTGCTCGAGTCCAGAGTGTTGCTAACTCAGGTTAAATGGGAGGTGTTTGCCGAGGCCGCAGTCGTCTTCTGTGGTTAACAGCAGGTTGAAAAGCGTGCGAGAGAGAAGTCGGCCTGGATAGTTCTCTCACAGTTTGCTTCTTTTTGGAAGAGTCCTGGTCCAGCCTTGTGGGCCAGGCTGTGTATGTGGAATTATTTCAGAGCTGCTCTTAAACTCATCTGTGCTCTCTCCATCCCTCACTGGGCATTCTGTTCCACTTATTTTTCAGTATTTTCTTCGTTATTCTTTCTGCTTTTCCTCTCTAAGCTCTTCACTCTTCATTTCCTGAATGTTTACTAGCTCTCCTGGTCTCTAGCAATTTCTTTGAACTTGGGTAACTAGCACTTACCCAAACCTGGGTGACTTTTGGTTGACAGGTCAGACCGGATGCATTTTGGGCACAGTGACGCCCCATCTTCCTTCCCAGCTTGGGCTCAGAGCGCTGGCTCAGGAGGGAAGCTGGTGCCTGGTGCTGGCGCCATCCACCGTGACTGGGCGCCCTTACGGGGTCAGGGGCGTCTCACACTGCGCCTTGTCTTTCTGTTTCCTGCTTTCTCCAGGAACTGAGCTGGTGAGGTCTCTTAGGTACCCAGTGGACCTGAGCTTGGTCCATTGTGAGCTTTAGCTGGTGAGGTCTCTTAGGTTCCCAGTGGACCCGAGCTTGGTCCATCGTGAGCTCTAGCTGGTGAGGTCTCTTAGGTTCCCAGTGGACCCAAGCTTGGTCCATTGTGAGCTTTAGGTGTTGGAACACAGCTTAGTTTGTCCAGTTTTCATGAACTGAATCTCAGAGAAGCTCTCTAGACCTCGGTTGTAACTCTGAAATTCATTGACAATAATTGTTGGTCTGTTTGTCAGATCAGCTTCCAGTTTGGGGAACATTGTTGTAACCACGTGTGTTTAGGGTTTCAGCAATTTAAAAGTAAAATTATATTGGAAATAATGTTAGATGATGGCAGATCTCTTACTTTTGTGTATATACTACTCTAATTACCAAAAAGCCGTCTTGGAAAACCACGTAGGAGGTAAACGGGAATAACGTTTGAATAATTCTTTGCCCTTCTGCCTCTGGATCTGGCTATAAGTGGTCTCGAATTTACATATTCTTGGTCCTTTAGGAACCATAAAAGCATACCCTTACGTATATATGAAATGGCGAGAAACTGCATATTTATTAAGAATCATGACCCTTAGGACTAGATAAGTCAAATTAAATCTCATAAAAATCTGTTCCGGAAAATGAATACATGGCAGTATTTTTTCTTTTAGGATCTACTTATTAATTTTGTCATGTTTAATATGTTACAGTTGCAAACAAAGGCATAAATGTGTGTATTCATTCCTAATTAATTTATGTAATTGGGTTTTATAAATTTAGGTGTTTAGGAAGCTGTGCATAACACACCCCATTTACTGTGTGCTGTAGCCAATAAAAGCACAACAGAAAGAAATACAGTTTGAAGCTCACTTCAGTGGTAAATATAGATTAATTGCAAATGATATCTTTGTAATGTTTATTTTAAATTTTGCAGTGCTGCAGATTTTCCGAACATACCAATTAATGTTCTTATTTGAAGTAATGACTAGTTAATTACTATAAATTCTAAGTGCTCTATCTCTGACAATTAAAAAGTCTCCTACAGTTTTTGTGTAGTTCCAACTGCATCATATAAGCAGTACAGCATCCGACAACGAAGAGTAAGAATGGAAGGAAAGGTCTTTAAAATATGGATAGTGTATCTCTGTTTTGGATGGTTGTTGTTTGTGTGTGTGTGTGTGTGTACACACATGTATGTGTGTATCTGTGTGTATTTGTATATATGCACATTTGTGTATAATTTCTACTTCAGGCTACATAAGCAGTGAAAGAGCTGAAAAAACCTGAAATGTATTTTGAACTTTTTAAAATAGGTCATATATTATAACGTGAAAATCAAATGTTCTGAGATAAGAACTAGTAAATTTTAATGTTTGTGGCATACTCGTGATGTTACCCAGGAGCTCAACTTGGCAACAACACTGCATCTGCAGCCTGACAAAGACCAGCTGGACTGATCTGGTGAGAAAGGGCCCGGACTTTGTAGCCAGGTCTTCCCTGATGTTTATTCATGTGCGGAGGGAAGGCCCCCTTCTCTCCTCACCCAGCTAAAAAAGTACTCTGAGAAACCCACGGCAGGGGCAGTCTGCTTCTGTCCGAGGCATGAAATGTTGCCAGGTCTGTTTTTATGAATATATTTAAACAGAAGACTGTGTCTCTGATCCAAACATCTGCCTCTTTGACCAGCAACAAGCACCTGGAGCTATCTGAATGCTGGGCCTGTATGCCTTTGAGAAATCCACTTGATCCACAGTATTCTTTGTAAACATAATACCTTCCATCTAGCGAGAGAATCTGTGCAGGGTCACTCAGGAGGGCCTTTTGTACATTCTATTTTGTGCCTTATGGGTGGAAAGGAGAATGTTGGATTTGCTTATGAAAGTACAGGCTTACTGGGATTCTAAAAAACCTTGAATAATCATGTGTAAATATAAATACTGTATGTGGAGTAAGTGTTATGGATCATATTTACGATGAAATATGTATGTCTTTCCAAGGGTAGGACCTTCATAATTCATTTATAACTTACACTCCTTACCTTACATGTAAGTAACAGAATAGTAATTTTCTTTTTCCTAGAGAATTGTTACCCATGGAAGGGGGAAAAAAAAAAATGATAAGCTTTTCTCAAACAGCAGAATGCCCTTCAGAGAGAACTGGAAAAAAAGTATTAGAGAAAAGCCAAAAAAAAAAAAAATAAAGAATCGTAGGTTCTGGTGATGGTGGAAAAATGGCGTGCGAGCAGAAGTGCCCGACACTGAGCTTCATCCGTTTTGTCATGTTATGACAGAAATCGTTGCAAGTGTGATAGGTTTATTTATAAAGACTTGCTTCTATATTCAAAGAACATCTATTCCAGCATTCCTCATTTTGAGCCAGGCTGTGGATCAAGATGAAAGAAAAATTAAATTGTATATTGAAAAGCTGTTAATTGAGCTGTGCTGTCTTTAGCGGCAAAGCGCGGGCTTCGGGCAGTCAATCCCGCCGAGGATCTTTAATGCACTGCGTCGAGAGGCCGTCAGCTTGCTTTGGAGAATGCAAACAGGGCTAATGACAAAGCCCCCAAAACTTGAGTGGTTTCTGCCGGTCTCTTTGGAAGGCAAGAGTGATCACTTATCCACAAGTAAAAGCAAGCACACGTACGTTCACAATGAAGCGAAACCCTATAGCTTCTTGCCTTTGGGTCACCGAAATGTATTTCCTATGAAGTCATTTGGAGGCCTGTTTAAAGTTTTTAATGTCCGCCCTTATAAAATTATTATAAGAGATTGCTCCCCTTTTCCTAATCAATAACTATGTAAGAGATTTCCCCCCTCTTCCTAATCAATGTAAATTCAGTTGCATTTCAGAGGATGGCCAAATAGTATTTCATCATCTCTAATATCCACTTTAAAATGTTAGGTCTCCCCAGTTAGAATTCTCGAAAGTAGCCTATCAGTGCTTTAATGTGGTATCTCCCTTCTCTAAGGCACTGTTAATTTCCTTTTGTTGTTAATCTATCCCACTACCAAATTTACTATATTTATAGTTAAAGATTTTGTTAAGAGCTACGTGATTTAAGTACATCTGGGATAAAGTGGCCTTGGCTTTAACTAGAGAGCAAATTTTCTTTATTTCGCTCTCTTCACTGATAAATCCATAGTAACTGGAGGCAGCTTCCAGAATTGTGGGGAATTTGAGCCTCTAAAGTCTAATTAAAGACACTTTGGTCACTTAGTAGGACTGGGAAGTCCCACTGGAGAACCGAAAGGAGTTTATTCGGGGTTCTGATTCTGGCCTTGACGTGGCTCAGTGGAGGAGGCTGGGTTAACGTGAGCTCCACCTAGTGCTGTCTTCGCTGAGTCTGGGGCGGGCGTTACTTCTTAGGAAGGCAGTGATGGAACCAGTTGGGTCTTTTCAGAGCCCTTGCGTGGGACACACACATACAGCAAGGGGTCCATGAACATGGACATGGCTTTGAAGGGCTTCTTTCCATTTATTCATTCACTTGCTCACTCACGCATTCCTCAGATGTGTGTGCTAGGCACAGCTTCTGTCTGGGTTTTGGGTGAAGGCTCTGTTAGTTAGGTGACTCGAGCAGAGAGACACGCGTGGGGTGCAGGGTGCTCACCCAGGGCCTCCTGGCATCTGAGAAGCCCTCCTGGCTTCTCTCGTCGTTGCGTCTCCCCTTGTGAAGCACAGGCATGGGGCCCTGGGAAGTTGGAAGGAAATAGGCAGCTCGGCTGTGCGCCTGGAATCAGCACACTCCTCTTGGTGCTGACTGCTGTGGGCTCAGTGTTGGTGCCCTCCCTGCCCCCTCCACCCAGGTCACGACTGAAGCCCTGATGCCCCAGTGTGGTTGTGTGTGGAGGCGGGGCCTTTGGAAGGGAGCTGGAGAGAGGTGAGGTGGGGCGAGTGCTCGGGGGGATTGGCGTCCCTGTAAGAAGAGGAAGAGGGCGGCCTCTCGCTCTGCGGCACTCAGGCGAGGCCGCGGCAGCCTGCAGTGGGCAGGCGGCCGGCCGTCAGCCGGGAGGAGAGCCCCCACCAGGGCGGGACCTGACGCCGTCTCCATCTCGGACTTCAGTCCTCCAGGACCATGAAGAACAATCGGTCTCTTGGTGAGGACCCCCAGTGCATGTTGTTTTCTTAGAGCCGTCCAGACAGACTCTAAGACCCCGACCCTGTGGGGATGAAGGAGGTTCCAGGAGGAAGAGCTCAGGGCGAGTCTGGGTAACATGGAGTGGCCGGTGGGGAAAGAGCAGCAAGGCTTTGCTGCGCGACGGTGACTGGAGAGGACCTTCCTGGCAGGGAGAAGGCGACAGAGGAACGTGCGGGAGGCAGACGTCTGGTTGAGCGCGAGGGCCGTGGAGCTGGCCTCAGCAAACCTGGTGCTGGTCCCCGCTTTGCAGTGTGCTGCCGCTCAGCCCTCTGAGCTCTGGTTCACTGTGGGCCTGTGAGGTCATGCGTGTCCGGTCCCCAGCATGTAATTGTGGTGCCTGTGTGTTTGATCACGCTCTCTTTCTGGGGGATCTGTTTGGGAAGGTGTTTGCGAGCAGCCAGCAGCTGTGCGTGCTGGCTGGAGTGCGGGCTCTGCATTGCCCTTCCTGGCAAGCACTCGGCGGGAATTTGATCTTTCTTATTCCAGAGAGCAGGGCTGGGCTCTGCAGTGTGTGGCTGGGATGGTTTCGTCTCTGCTGCTTTGGCCATCAGAAGCTGCTGTAGAAGAAAGGCTCAGTGGATGGAGAAAGAGCCACTTGCTTGCTTCTCTGAAGGCAGAGGTTGGCAGGGAAAGGGAAAGATGCAACCTTAGGGGAAATGGTTGCTAAGGCATTCACAGAGTGCTTGGACTCGTGATTTTCCAGGGGACTGGAGGAATGACCCCTTCCTTGACTCATGAATCCTAGAAAGCCCAGGAGGCCTAATAGGCTGACTCTGCCTGGACCTGCATTTTGTAATGGAAATGTGAGTGAGTCCACCTACAGACCCTCTCAAGATGAGGTGGCAAAAAGAGTGAGATCCATTTTCTTGTTCTATGAATCTGAAGTAGCTGTGTGGTACAGAGAGAGAGAAGGAGAGGGGAGGTAGGACTTTACTGGAGGAATGACCCCTTCCTTGACTCATGAATCCTAGAAAGCCCAGGAGGCCTAATAGGCTGACTCTGCCTGGACCTGCATTTTGTAATGGAAATGTGAGTGAGTCCACCTACAGACCCTCTCAAGATGAGGTGGCAAAAAGAGTGAGATCCATTTTCTTGTTCTGTGAATCTGAAGTAGCTGTGTGGTGCAGAGAGAGAGAAGGAGAGGGGAGGCAGGACTTATGGTATACCTTGCAAACTCTGGTAGCCTAGCTCAGTTGGTAAAGAATCTTTCTGCAATGCAGGAGACCCTAGTTCGATCCCTGGGTTGGGAAGATCCACTGGAGAAGGGATAGGCTACCCACTCCAGTATTCTGGCCTGGAGAATTCCATGAACTGTATAGTCCATGGGGTCACAAAGAGTCGGACACGACTGAGTGACTTTCACTTTGCAGCCTATGAGGCCTTCCTGACCCACCTTTCACAACTCATGTTTGGAGGTAAAAAATGAGAACAAGCTTCATGACAGGGAGGTGTGGAGCAGGAAGATGGGACTGTTTAAAATGGCCTTTGCCAGTCAGTCTGCACCAGGTCATCCTGCAGCGCCAAGCATTTGGAGAATTCCATGAACTGTATAGTCCATGGGGTCACAAAGAGTCGGACACGACTGAGTGACTTTCACTTTGCAGCCTATGAGGCCTTCCTGACCCACCTTTCACAACTCATGTTTGGAGGTAAAAAATGAGAACAAGCTTCATGACAGGGAGGTGTGGAGCAGGAAGATGGGACTGTTTAAAATGGCCTTTGCCAGTCAGTCTTCACCGGGTCATCCTGCAGCGCCAAGCATCGCCACATCTCAGCGACGTTGCACACCGGGTTTATTTTTCCCTCTCAGTAACTGACCAGAGAGGGCTGGAAGGGAGGCACTGCTCATCAGGCAGCCCGGGGCTCCAGGCTGACCTGGGCACCATCTGTTTCATGTGCCTGTTGTTTTTGCAGTGGAGCGGGGAGTGGGTGTGGCAGATCCCTGGCTTCTAAAGTTTCCACCCAGAAGTGCTGCTTCCAGCCACAGTCCACTGGCCAAAGTCTGCAGCCGTGGATGACCTCAGGAGGACAGGGAAGTGCAGTCCTACTGTGTGCCCCCCCCGAGAATGGAAGGGCCAGGACAGTTGTGAGCAGCTCTAATGATGGCCACAGTGGCCATGGAAATGGCATCTATTTTTAATGCAGGTTAGAAAATAATTGGTCAGATAGTGTGAGTTTTTTTTTCTTTCCTGTAGAGGATGGAAAAGCGCTTACCGGTTAGAAATGCCCTGGCATAGCACCTACATTTTAAACAGAAGGAAAAGATGACACCGGGGACCAGCGACACAGAGATTTTGCTCCTGTGCCCTGACAAATACCAGGGAGGTGTAATTGCAAAATATAGCTGCAGATGTCTTACCCAGGGAACTAGGTAACAGCCTGCTTGGCTTCATAAAGAAGGAATAATATCCAATTAGAGTAAGCGTATTCGGTGCCTGAGTGACAAGCTCTGGAGACCTCAGGGCCTCTGGGGCCCCCAGGGCGGTTTCAGGAGGCTGTCTGAGACCTGTCCGGGCTGTGAGGGGACGGGCCCGTCATGCTCCACGGGAGTCTGTCTTCAGCTCCTGTGAGCGCCGCCGTGAGGGCTGACCCATGTGTGTGTGCCCTCTCGGCCCCTGGAGCAGGGCACCTGGCCCATCAGAGCCGCCCTGCCCGTCTGCCACCTGCTGTGACTCCCAGCCCGACCTCCCGGGGTTCTGAGCTCAGGACCCTTGTCCCTGCTGCTGGCTGGCCCCCAGACTCACTGCTGTGCCTCTTGCGGGGGGGCCGTTTCCCAGATCCAAGTCCCGCCCCTTCCCACCTGTGTGGCCTTTGGCCGAGTCCCGAGCCCCTCTGACCCTGCTTCTGCATCTTTGGGACGTGGTCGTTTGGTGTTCTCACCTCTCAGGGCGTTTGTGAGGGTTGAATGACAGACCCCGTCAGCACCCAGCACAGCGTGCGGCGCCGGCCCTCGCGGGGTGTGCGCTGCCGTGAGCCGTGTCGTCATCACCGTCAGCCGTGACAAGAGTAACGAAGATCAGGACTGCAGTTTTCCTGTTTGTTTTCTTGACCCCAGAGCAGGTCAGCAGGAGACTTGTACCTCGGAAGCCAGTGGCCTGAGTAATGAGTTGGGCCCGCCGTGTCCAGTGTATTGGTCTCTTCTTGCCGCTGAGCCAGACTCCCATGGACTTAGCGGCTGGCCTACATGCAGCGCATCACTGCTGGGTGCTGCGGGTAGCAGTCTGACGCAGGTCTCGCTGCAGCTGGCTGCCGGCCGGCCGCGCTCCTTCCTGAGACTAGCGCGGAGCCTCTCCCTGCCTCGTGCCCTCCGCGCTCCTCGCTCTGGCCCCATCCGGAAGCCGGCGGTGTGCCTTTTGGCACCTTCCCCTGACTCTCTCCTCCTGTTCCCTCTTCTACCTTTAAGGACCCATGTGATTGCATCGGGCTTTCCTCGATAATCCCAGGTAACCCTTCTCTCTGAAGTTCAGCTGATTAGCAGCTGTAATTTCATCAGCAGCCTGAAAGCCCCTCTGCCACATGACCTAATGTGTCCCTGGGTCCTGAAGGTCAGGCCGTGGATGTCTTCTGGAGCGAGAAGGGCTTCGTTCCCCCTCTCCAGCACGTTGCCCCTCCGGCTGTCTTCCCTTCCCACTTTGTCCTGCTTCCCTCCCTGCCTTTCGGGATGGGTGGAGCTGTTAGGTGGTCCCTGAAGTGAGGGCAAGTGGCTGGACTCCTCCTTTCTGGCTGGTGGAAACAGTATTTATGTAGGTACAACCTTGGTGGGAAAAACAAAAAGCTAGAGACTGCTCTGGTGGTCTGGTGGTTGGGACTTGGTGCTTCCACTACAAGGGGTACAGGTTCTGTCCCTGGTCGGGGAGCTGAGATCCTCTGTACTACATGGCACAGCCAAAAAAAAAAAGCTACAGATAGCAAGAAGAAGATAAAAGATAAGGAGGAAATAGCCTTTGTTTGAGCGGTAGATAATGACTAAAGAGCCCTGAATAGCACCAGAGATAGAACACTGCTTTTTCTAAATTCCTGCTGTGTTTCGTGATCCTTCTCAGGAGATCAGAGCCTTCCTGGACTATTCTGCTGGGTTCTGAGCTTCTGACCTTAACAGAGACCAGAAAGTTCAACCAGAGGCTCGGGAGAGAAATGTCTTACTGTAATCGTTACATGCCAGGTCGTCCTGCAGAGTGTTTCACACCTGGTTGAAACCTTAAATGTTAAGATTCACCCATTCATCCAGCAAACAGTTATCTCACCTACCGGGAAAGAGTGTTTAATATATAGGGAGACAGGGATAAATAATTCTGGCTGCCTCAAAGGCCGTGGAGACTCATCTCCTGCAGAGGTCAGGTTTCGAAGTCAGCATATAAGCTCGAAGTGGAGCATCGTCAAGTGACCCTCAAAGATTCTTTCAGACTTCACGCCGTTAGACACTCAGAGCCAGACTGGAAGCCGACACGCGGCTTCTTGTATTTCACCAGTAGCTTCCTCCTTCGTAGGAAGCAGAGGCCCACCCCTGTCCAGCCCCTTTGAGTTTCAGAGTCTCTGTTCCTCCTTGTCTTCGCTCTTGGTGTCCTGTTGTTAAGGGGCGGTGTGTTGCTCAGTGTCAAGACTGGACTGTATGAGGCTGCAGGTAGGCTTTTATCTAATTGTCTTGTCAACCAGTATGAAGACCACTCTTCTGCTTCTAAGGAAAAACTACATTATCATTAGAAAGTCTCCACATTGATGATCGTCACGGTGGGGTTTTTCTGTTTCCTCTAGTTTTTTGATGTCCACTGTGGTCTCCACAGTAGGAAGTAAAGTAGGGAAGGCATCACCTTCAGGCAAGGGCCTACCCCGGCTCTGAAGGTACTTGGCCTGTGTGCGCCCTGCGGGGTAGACACACGTGCTATCTGCAGAGACAGTGATTTTTATCCGCTAGAGTTGGGGAGCCTAATTGTTTTTTAGCTGCCACTTCTGTTTGTTAAAGATATGGATGTTTGGCCATGGAGGAAAGCAAGGTGAATTTATCGTTACAATTAGACGCCTCACAATCTGCAAACTTATCACTTAAATTGGCAAGGTGTCACTTTTGGGCAACTTGATGTTGAGAAGCCTCGAAGCCCAGGACTAAACCCATAGCAATTTAACCTGATCTTGGTGAGACGGAGGAAGTCACGCTCGAGGAGACGTGGAGCCAACCGAATGGAGTTTTCCAATTCCTTGCTACATGGCAGGGTAGGTGGAGGGAGACAGACCACAGATTGATTTTTGTGTAACTCTCAGGCTAAGTGGAGAGGAGTCAAAAATTGCAGGGTCTGAGGTTGTCCTGTGCTGGCTTACTCTGGGGAAGTTAGTTAATATGGATCCAGTCGGACGCTGTATTTCACTCTTCACGTTAGTTTGTGCTGCCTCCTGATCTCCTGGCAACTGAGAGCAAGTCATAGGTTATGTTTCTTATTTATGGGCATCAAGCAGTATCTTTATAATGTAAAAATAAAGCCAGCGAAATGCACAGCCCGATAACAACAAATCTAATCTAAAGTGACACGGGGAGACTCTCCCAGACGTTTTTCTCTTTAATGTAACATGACTTCAAATTGATGCAGCCCCACAGTGATTGAAAAACTCTCAAAGCTTGTCTCCTGTGATTACATGTCTGATCTGTACAACTTAATTTTTTAACTCGATGTGTCTCTGTTTAGTTTTCTCTTGCTTCCTCTCTCACTTTGTTGGGAAGGAGAGTTTATTTGGCAGCCAGGCACACAGAGCGGGGAAATGGCGAAACAACCTACGGTAGAGTGCCGAGGAACGCGTCTGGAACACGCAGCTCCAGGTCTCTTTCGCCGCCTCCTCTTCCCTCTTTCTTCTCTTCCCTTCTCTTTTGTTTCCTCTTGACTGTGATGATGGTTGCACTTATCTGTGAATATGCTAAGGCCAATTAATTGTATACTTTATTATTGTTTTTTTCAGGTACAGTTGGTTTACAATGCTATGTTAGTTTCAGGTGTATAGTACACTGATTCAATTATATACAGTATGTACATCCTTCAGATTCTTTTCCATGATAGGATATTATAAAATTGGATATATAGTTTTCTGTGCTATACAGTAGTTCCTCGCTGTTTACTTTACATATAGTAGCTGTCTCTTATACACATCTCATGCGTGTCCGGTCCCCAGCATGTAATTGTGGTGCCTGTGTGTTTGATCACGCTCTCTTTCTGGGGGATCTGTTTGGGAAGGTGTTTGCGAGCAGCCAGCAGCTGTGCGTGCTGGCTGGAATGCGGGCTCTGCACTGCCCTTCCTGGCAAGCACTCGGCGGGAATTTGATCTTTCTTATTCCAGAGAGCAGGGCTGGGCTCTGCAGTGTGTGGCTGGGATGGTTTCGTCTCTGCTGCTTTGGCCATCAGAAGCTGCTGTAGAAGAAAGGCTCAGTGGATGGAGAAAGAGCCACTTGCTTGCTTCTCTGAAGGCAGAGGTTGGCAGGGAAAGGGAAAGATGAAACCTTAGGGGAAATGGTTGCTAAGACATTCACAGAGTGCTTGGACTCGTGATTTTCCAGGGGACTGGAGGAATGACCCCTTCCTTGACTCATGAATCCTAGAAAGCCCAGGAGGCCTAATAGGCTGACTCTGCCTGGACCTGCATTTTGTAATGGAAATGTGAGTGAGTCCACCTACAGACCCTCTCAAGATGAGGTGGCAAAAAGAGTGAGATCCATTTTCTTGTTCTGTGAATCTGAAGTAGCTGTGTGGTACAGAGAGAGAGAAGGAGAGGGGAGGTTGTATATATCTCTATATATATCTGTATATATATATCAAACCACAGTTTGAAAGCATTAATTCTTCAGTGTTCTGCCTTCTTTATGGTCCATCCGATATATGACTACTGGAAAAATCATAGCTTTGCCTATATGGATCTTTGTTGGTAAAGTGATGTCTCTGCTTTTAAACTTGCATCATTCTGATCTGATATATATCTGTATATATCTAGAGAGAGATATACAGTATTACTGTCCCTTGAATCATTGTCAGTGAAATTCCTTTGTAAAGCATATTTTGATGAATTCAAAATCAGTTTAATTTTGGGTTACCCTTTGTGGTGTGTAAGGTAATGCCCAGTGATTGCTAAAGTGTGTGTATTCAAGACACTCACTCAAATTCTTTATCCAGTGGTGCCTAGAGTGTGTTGGAAGTTTGAGTTGAAAATTCCATTCCTTGGGTCTCCTATGGGATGTATATAAATTTTATGTGGTCCACAGTCCAGTTAGGTCATGGATGCTCCCATTTAAGTAATGTTTTTCAGTCACTAAGTTGTGTCTGACTCTTTGCAACCCCACGGACTGCAGCATGCCAGGCTTCCGTATCTTTCACTGTCTCCTGGAGTTTGCTCAAACTCATGTCCATTGAGTTGAAGATGCCATCCAAGTGTCTCATCCTCTGTCCCCCCACCCATTCCTGCCCTCAATCTTTCCAGCATCAGGGTCTTTTCCAGTGAGTCAGCTCTTCGCATCAGGTGGTCAAAGTATTGGACTTCAGCATCAGTCCTTCCAGTGAATATTCAAGGTTGATTTCTTTTAAGATTGACTGGTTTGATCTCCTTGCTGTCCAAAGGACTCTCAAGAGTTGTCTCCAGCACCACAGTTTGAAAGCATTAATTCTTCAGCGTTCTGCCTTCTTTATGGTCCATCCGATAAATGACTACTGGAAAAATCATAGCTTTGCCTGTACGGATCTTTGTTGGTAAAGTGATGTCTCTGCTTTTAAACTTGCCTCATTCTGATCTCATTCCATGCAATTACTTCTCGCCTTCTTCTGAAACCTCCGTTTCAAGTCCAAGCTTGTTTATTCAGTTTGGATACTCGCTAAGGTGTATAACAAATATCTCACAGATGTGCTTTTTTTTTTTTCTGGTCATAACTGTGTTACTGAGTAATCCCCAAGGGCCTTCTGACTGTTCTTTTGCTTTTTCAGCAGCATCCTTTCAGATCATACCTAGAAGATCAAAGCTTTCTGTTCCATTTCATCATCTTTTTAAACTCAGCCATCTCAGCATGGGTATTTAATCTCTGACATGGCTATTGATAATTGTACATTTTTGTTTGCACTGCGCTTCATGTTTTCTTATGTAAGACAAGACATTTAGGGACATGAAAACCACTTACACTCTCTCTAACAAGAAAAGCAATTTACAGGAGATGGTGTGACAAGGACCAAGAAGAATAAAGGGCCCTGTATGGCAGTTCTAAACTAGCATGTGTATATGATGCAGTGCCCAGAGTTACAGGCTGGAGATACTGTTCTTATAGGGAAACGTGCACGTAATCTTCGCCCAGTAGTCACTTGAGTAATTTCTCCTTGGGCTCATTTTAAAGTTAAGATGGAAATCATCCATTGAGAAACTTGGGTTTACTACTTGAAGGAAGAAACCCGTATTTCAAAGTTTTAACTGTTAGAGCTTTATATATTTAGATACTCTAATTTCCTTCTTTTTCTTATCCTAGTATACCGTGTATCTTTAAGTAGGTGAGTCCTGGCATGGGATTTTATTGTATATCACACCACAAAGTTAAGCTTGGTTCATTTGGATTTTAAAAATCTCCAGAGCTTTGAGAATGACTTTGAAACACTCTTTACTGCTGGAGCTTAAAGAAAATAAGTCTCAAATGTCCGCTCCGTTAATTCACCTGCTCGGAACGTTAGAGATTAAAGGTTTAGCGAGTTTTTTTTATATTTTCTGTAATTTCCCTTTGCATCAGAGTAAACTGTTCCTTGTGTGGAATGGTTCACCTTTCATAAAGCAGAAAGATTCCATCACCAAGAGGAAACAAATAAGGAAAAATATGGTAGAAATGTGTAAAGACTTCTTAGAGCTCTTTCTGTGTTAGACGTAAGGGAGTCAGTAAATAAGTCAACTTTGAGGGAAGCCATCTCCTCTTTTCATTAACGGGGGACCCCGAGAGCAGAGACTTGCATGTTTTCCTCTTAAAAGAAGGCTCTTTGTTTTTCTGCAGAAGTCATTTTTAAGCAGAAGGAGAAGCAGATAAGGAAATGGATCCTGATACGGAGGCAGAACAGGCACCCTCTGTAGGGCCTGTCTCCCATTCTGGCCTCCAGAACCCAGGCTGCTAATTAATGACCCGAGAGCTAACGGCGGTTGATGAGATGCAAGATGTAATACACACATTGGGTTTGACTGATGCATGATTATTAGCATCCATTCATGTGTAATCCGGTACTAGGAAGGTTTGTAATTTGTTTTTTGACACATTTCTCTCCGATTTCTACGCTCCTGTGTGCCTGTCTCACCTTCCTCCGGAACCCCATTTCCAAGGCAGACGTGACTTATTCAGTTTGGTTAATTTATCGGCCACTGCTTATTTTCCTTAATACATAATGTCTTTCCTTAACGCCCTCTCTGTCTTCCAAGCCGACAGCGTAGAGGACGAAGCCACGGGTCTGGAACTGAAAACTGCTGAGGAAGGGAAGACCGGGCCTTGCGGCTCCTAAGACACCCTATGGAATTCACATCAAGCGCACGCCCTTTGCGGCAGGGAATGGAGAAGTTTGAAATCACCAGAAGTAGCTTTGCATGACTTTGGACGGTGACATTTTTCTGTTCCGTGGTCACGATTGGTCTCTGGACAAGAAGCCAGCTGACTCCCTGGGGCCACGAGGGATGAGGCTGGCCTATGGGAAGTCAGAGACCACTTGCTTCCCAGGTCATTTCTAGCATGCACGTCTTCAGGGCTGGGCACCCAGCGGCGAATCATTAGGAACGCTGGTGATGACACTGCTTAGTTATTTAAAAGAGAAAAAAAAGCCACACACACAGCACACAAAAAACCCCAGTGCTCCCAGCAGCGCTGTTCACAGTAGCCAGGACTTAAAAGCAGCATGGGTGCCCGTCAACGGATCAGGGGATAAAGATGCGGTACCGGTATTGAACGGAGTACTACTCAGCCATAGAGAGGAACGTGCATGAGTCCCTTGCAGTGATGTGGATAAACCTAGAGCCTGTCATATCGAGTAAGTCAGAGAAAGCAAATTTCTCTGTGTATTAATGCATATGTATATGGAATCTAGAAAAATGGTACGGATGAATCTATTTGCAGGAAAAAAATAAATGTTAAAAAGCCAAGAAAATTTAAAAAAATTGAAAGAAAGAAAAAACAGCAGCCCAGCCAACTAAATGGCAGCACAGGTTGGGACAACCTGCGTCCAGAATCTTTCACATCGTCTTAAGAGCATGCCAGTTGCCAGCTCTGAGGAGACAACATGACTAATACGCAGCAGTCACCCTCCCCCCCCCCCCCCC